>CAJVPT010000299.1:0-33351 GCA_910592055.1 Acaulospora colombiana
TTCTGTCCTCTTTAAAACTTGCACTTCTTGTAAAGTGTTTCCATACTTAATTTCTAGATATTGTTGAGGTTACTAATACCGATTCTGATAGATTGCTGTATTACCATAAACCACTGTATACAATATCCCCCTAAAGTAATATTCTCCTTAAATAATACCCAGCAGTATTCAAGAAAATTGTTACTCAATAAATGATTACTACCCAGGCATATTAAGCTAGAGCCAAAAAATTGTAGTATGAATGGGCAAGTGAGAGATACTAAATATCCTACCATTTATACTACCCCCCTTCTAGTAAAATACCCCTTGGATACTAATCAATTTATCATAGGGTAAATTAATTAATACCTGGGATATTGTATGCAGTGGTTTACAGTAGTATTTTCAATATCGATATTGTTATGGCTAATTAAACTGCTACTTTCATCGTATGCAATTTGTATATTATTAAATAAGTTCTCAAATTTCATTTTTAAAAGAAATAAATTAGCAAAGCTAAGGATATAATTAAAGTAATTAAGCAGTAAAACTATAATATCACAAAGAAATATTAAAAAATTATCAAGAAAAACAAAGTAGTTAATTTTTTTTAGCTTGCCTTTTATATTGTTTTTTAAAAAAAAAACTATTTTAATTTCCTAGATAGTTCATTTAAATGAAATTAAATATTATATAACAATTTATATGGACTGATGGACTGGTGCATATCTAATTTGAATTATAATGGGTTTGATTCAAATCTGATTTGAATCTGATCAGATTTGATTTGAATCTGATTTGAATCTGATAATTTTGTAAATTTAAAATTTGATTCAATCTGAATCTGATCGGATTAAAAATTTAGAAATTTGATCTGATCCGATTCATATCCAATTCACAGATCAAATGGATTCAGATAAAAATTGTAAACACTATCTATAGATATAAAAAATTATTAAACTCTTTTCAACCACTAAATAAAAAAGTTTTTCAGCAAATAAAAAATAAAAAAAGAACTTCATAGGTAATTATACTTATAGACATTGACCAAAACTATTTATGTCAAAAAATCAAATCTGCTCTCAATAAATATAGATATATAGTATAATATTATTCATATTTATAATTATTTATATTATAACAATGAATCAAGACATGTATTACCTCTTATAAGAAATATATTATCTTTGAGTAGAAATAAATAATTTATATTAACACAAAAACTATCAGGGCTATATTTACCCAATATAAGCCTAATAATAATAAAATTAATAAAATTATCAAATAGTATAATTCACAATCATTGTGATGATATGAAACATATAACACAACTACTGGTTTAATCACACAAGCAGTCAAATATATTAAAGTCAAATTATGTTACATTTCTAAAAATCTACATATACTAAAAAGAAGAGACTATTCAATAATTTGCTTCTCATTAATACAGGATCTAAATAATGCTTTAAAACAATACATAATTATTCATAACTATAAACTCATCTGAAGTATTGAAGAACATTTTAAACAAGAACAAAACCATTTTCAAGAAAGACAAAATCACATTAACAAGATTACTAAGAAACAATTGAAAAAAAAATAATATAAGATAAAGTATTGGTTCATACAGAGAGTAGTAAAGATAATAAAGAGAAATTTCACTTCAAAACAATACATAACAAACTTACTTAAGACAACTGGGTCAAACTGATTTCAGAAGTAACACTAGAACCAAATTATATAATAGAAATAGAAAGGGATTCTAAAAAAAAAATAGATCTAGAAAGAAGAAAAAAAAAAAGATATAATTTTCAAGGCAAAAATATATTATTAGAACAATAGAAACTTTCAAATATTTTGCACTAGTAGTAACAGGAAGTCAATCAAACATTGTTATAGAAAAAGTTGGTTGATAGATTTAAAAGTCCCTACTCTGAAAGTGAAAGTAATTAAGATCTTCTTTATCTGATCCTAAAAAATTTCAAAAGACTAAATAATAGAATAAACCTAACTAAAAAAAAAACAGGTATTCAGAATAGGGTAAGAAAGAATTGATAAAATAATCACTCATAAAATTAGCACCAGTTCAATCAATATATACTAGAAGAGAATTTGATCCACAAGAAGAATTAAGCTTATTTTGGAGAAAAGATACAATTCCAAAGGAAATAATATACATTGACAAAATCTCTTCTTGTATAATACATAATATATTACTAAATGATTTTATAAGTATATTAAAAAAGAACACTATTAATAGAATTGAAAAATAATATAATGTATACTATATAAAAAATATAATATAGATAACCCTTCATTAGTCAATACAATTTCACTTGAAATATATAATATAGAGGGATTAATACTAGCCTAAATTAACAAAAGTTATATAAACTCTTACAAGAACTTGATATCGATATCCTAGATATCTGTGAAACTAAGCTAATAAATGAAGCAGTAGAGTTTGCCTTTACTTTATAAAAAACAAACATGTTTTTTTCACACTAACAATAATGAAAAACCCAAAGGATCTGGAATAGAACTTCTTATTATCAAAAATATTAAAAAAAAGCCAAAATCTATAAAAAAAATAGAAGGCTACATAATAGGAGTCAACTTTTTATCAACAAGGCATAAGCTCTATATCTATCATGTATATTTACCATAAAAAAAGATGTATGCTCTATATCTATCAAGTATATTTGTCATCACAAAAAACTATAAGTAGATGGATACAACAACTACTTTAAAATAAAATTCTAGATAAATAAAGAAATTATTTTAAGATCATAATAATAGGAAATTTTAATAAGTTATCAATCCATTGGCTGATTAGCCACTCTTTAATAAAACAATATCTAGATATAGAAATGTTGAAATAGACTTTTTAACTTTATTGAAGACTGGAACTACTTAGATGTTCAAAACTTCTGTGAATAAGAAAGCACTATATTTATATGGATAAACACTATATTATATAGTAGAATTGATTATATCTGGTCACAACCAGAAATCAGATTAAACAATACATATGAATTTAAAAATATTCCAGTGGAAATATTATCAGATAGTAATTATACATTATTGTTAATAAGAATAACAACAAACAATCTACTTAAAAATTAAGCTCAAAAATAATGTAGATCAAAAGGTAAGAAAATACTTGACCTATTAAATTCTATAGATTAATAATGTGAGAATTCAAATTCTGGATAGAAAACAAGTTTCTAGAAATCAATTTTCAATCTCTCTAGTCAAGAGTAATAAATGATTCTCAAGAACTTGATAAGACCTAGCATGATTTCGAGTCAATAATTATCAAGAGTATATATAAGTATCTTAAAAAAAAAAATCTAATATACTTAAAAGAATGACTTCAAAACCTAAAAAGAAACTAATAAGATCCACTTTCTTTTAAAGAAATTACAAGTAAACTGAAATGTTAAAATCCTAAAGAATATAGAAAATCTATTCAAAAATTAAAAAGTTTGATAAATTCATTGATGAAGAAATGGTTTCTCCTCATCACAAGAAGAAATTCCAGAGCTATTATCAAAAGTTACTTAGATAGAGCATAACCTTAGAATAATATACAAGAAGAAAGAAAGTCTTTACATCAGAAATCAAATTAAGGAAGCCTTAGAAAACAGATGTGAAGATCTCAAATTTAATCAAAAATGGATACTAAGCTCTATCTTGAATCACAAAAAACCTATAATTATACTAGATCAAGTTTTAATCAAGAATTAGAAAAGAATAGAATACATAGCTACTAATCCTCAAACCATCAAAAGAAAGACTGAATACTATTATAAAGAAACCTTTAAACAAAGAAATATCAACTTTGAAAATTTAAATTCCTCTTAGAAAAAAAATACCAATTTAAAGAATAAATCAGCCCAATATAATATTTATCACTAATAGAGAAAATCAAAATTGAGAAACCTCAAAGCTACTTTCAATACCTCCCAAATAAAAAGGCAGTTAGTTACTTATATATCAATTATAAAATGCTCAAACACTTAAGTATCAAAGTAAAAAAGGCCTTATATTTACTGTTTAACAAAGTTTTAAGCACTGGACGAATACCTAAGAAATGGAAAAGAAGTAACATTAATTCTATCCCTAAACTCAAGTCCTGAAGATGTTAATTGAGCAATATAAGAACTATTGTTCTTCTTGAATCTGCTCAAAAATATTTTATTAGAATTTTTATCAATTGATTATCAATGATATGTAAACAATACAAAGTCATCAAAGGTTCAAACTTTTCTGATCTATTAGAAGAATGTACAATAGAACCTATCTATTTATTGAATAGTATTTGTGAAGAAGCGAAAGAAAAGAAAAAAGAACCATAGATCCTTTTTTAAAGATACTGCTAAGCCATATGAAATAATATATCTCTTTATGCTTAAAAAAACCATAGATCAAATTCAAAGTTTAACAACTATAAAGAAGATTACAATAGATTTCTTCAAAGATAGAAGTTGTAGCATTATTTATCCCAATAAACTCTCTAATTCAATAGTTGTAAAAAATGGTATAAATCAAGGGGAAACAATCTTTTCATTGTTATCAAGAATTTTTTATGATCTATTGCTATAAAAATCTAATATAACATTATACTGAATTATACAATAGAAGAAAAATAGTCATATAATTTTTAAAAACCTGAGAAAAAGACCTATCTCTCTTTAAGGCAGGTAGTAATCACCTATATGAATAATATAACCTGGATTATTAAATCAAAAAAAAAAAAGATTTGAAAAGTATTTTGAAAGAAGAAAAAAGTTCTATATAGAAAATGATTTATAAATTAATATGGCAAAGTCGATTCTCCTCACCATTAATCAAAATTCACAAGACCTTTGAATAGTTTAAGTTGAAATAAAAAATATTATAGTTCATGAGATCAATAAAAAAAATCAGGTCAGATTTCTTAATATTTGGTTAGGATCAAAATAGAAAAACCAGGATATTATTAGTTTAATAAAATTGGAAATCAGATAGTAGTTCAAGCAATAATTAAAAAAAAATTGAAGAAAACATGCTCGATATATCATTAATAGAGTTTTGATTTCAAGAATAAAATATAAAATGCAATATATGCACATAAATAAAAGATATGTAATGATTTAACAACTATATTCAAAAAGGTTTTTAAAAATAAAGCTTTAATCTATGGAACAATTATAAACAGTTGCACCCATAACAAAGAAATATTAAAAAAAAAAAACTCTTTTTCACGGATCCTTTTTTTTAAAATTTCCTTTTTTGATAATTTTGGGAAAAAGAAAGAAAGTGAATGAAAGAGATAAGTTCTCAAAGAGAACCCAGAAGACAATATAGTATGGGTGATCCAATTACAATGAAAACATTTTGGCAAAAGGTACTACAAGAAATATTTGCAAAGAATTAAACATGGACACCGGAAAGGAAACTAACAAAAACAAAGTAAAAACAATTTTGCGAGAAGAAAACAGACCAGAAAAATATACAACCACTCCCAACAATAGACAACAATCGACTCAAGTAACACTAAACACAGGAGAGTGACAACCAATAACTCCACCTGAAGTGAGCAAGTAGAAGAGGATATCTTGATAATATCAATCAACATTGGAAACATGTCCACTATGAAAAATCCAAAGAAAAACCTAGCAACACAATCAGGTGAAAATAGAACCAGGGTACAAGCTATTGACTCCAACATAGAAATGGAAATGGAGGAAGAACCTGAAGTAAACATTATCCAAACTGACTGAAACTTCAAAGAGGAATGGCAAACTGGAGAAAAAAATGGAAAAGTAAAAACTAACACTTTCAGCAGGCCCAAACTCATATTGCATTTGATAGAAAAGCAAGATTCAGAAGGGAAAGAGCAAGACAGGAATCAAAGCAAGTGTAATTCCTGGCAGAAAAACAAGTCAAAAAGTTGTCTTCCTTATCAAGAGCCTAGACTCTCTTGTGGGCCTCATGTCAATCTTTAGTAAAGGAAAAGATGAGAATGAACACATCATTACCATTTTTGGGGACAAACAAGCTACAGATAAGGCATACAATGAAATCTTGCCAGATACAAGTAATATGAATCTCGAACATATAACAACTACTTCCCTAGTACAAAAAAAGAAAAACAGTATTATAGTGTGGGACATACCCTTAGAAGTTAAATTCATTGAAGTATGACAAGCTTTTGTCAAATATGGTTAGATTATTAACATTACTATAACAACTCAACAAATATGACAGACTGCTACAATAACCTATGCAGACAAGAAAAACAAAATACAGTTATCAACAAATGGAGTGTTCCACTCAAAGCTGACTCAGTTAGAGTTTTCGACACTCAATGGGATATCAAGCAAATGAAAGAAAGAGAAACCATAGCAGCTAAACTCACCAACCTCCCATTAAATACAATAGCCTTCAACCTTAGACATATATGTGAAAAAACCAAGGCTAAAACATGCTGCATTTCAAGATATCTTTCATACAAGAGGAAAAAATTTGCGGTAATTAGCTTTGAAAATGAGGAAACCAGAGAAGCTACTGTAAGCAAGAATTTCTACTTAGAGAAAACCATAGTGGAATGGAAATATATTGAAACTAAGATATGTGCTTTATGCAGTAGTGCAGAACATCTAGTAGCAAACTATACATTAAAGGAATGCCATATACAGTGAAAGCAATACAGAATAGAACAAGCCAAACATTTTGGCAAACTGTATATCAAATACAAACCATTAAGAACAGGAGCAATTAGGAACCTAACCAAACAAAGGTACAATACTATCAAACCAGGATCCTATGCAGTAGCAGCTAGGCAAGGCCAATAAACCAAAGAAAATCAATCCTTTGAACCAAAATCAATAAATTCAATGGATGAAATCCTGGAGTTACTAAAGAAAATCAAAGAAGAAATCAAGGAAATCAAAGAGGACATAGTAGACTTGGATAAATACATTGTCAACTTAGAAAGCTATAATGAAGAATACATGGAACAAGTGTAAGAACTCCAGGACACAGAAGCAAATCGAAACTACACATCAGAAAATTCTGAAGAGATACCAGATAATCTATAAGACATTCAAGTTAAATAACAATATATCCACTTCACTATTAATAGGTTAGACCAAAACATGGATAGAATTTTTCACGCCCTGACAAATATCCTGAACTCGAATTTATCCCAACCAACTTCTACTTATTAATGAGTTTGAGAACAATGAATTATACAATCAATAGTATTACCCAATCAAGAGAAAGTATAGATATTAATAATATAGACAACATCACCTTACCCATCAATTCTAAAGCAAATGGTACACAACACATAACAAATAACAATTTAAATGAAACATTAAAAAATCCAAAGGATGCTATCTAGCAAGCAACAATGTACAATATTCAAGGCTTGGTCAATGACCAAAAAAGAAATGATTGGTTCATTGATGTGCCATGAAGAAGTGGGACATAGTAGTAACAACAAAGACAAATAGAATGAACTCACAATTCAAGTACTAGAAGCACCCAAGTTATAACATAATATAGTCTCATGATGAAAAACAAAAAATAGGACAGGGCTTAAACATTATACTTAACAGAGAAATAGCAAAGAGAGCCTTTAAATATGATATAAGGCCAGGAAAACTAATTCATATAGACCTGGTCTTTCCCAAAAAACAAAAGAAAAGAATAATAAGAGTATATTTTCCAGCTCAAAAGGGTGACAAGAATCGATAATGCATCCTAAATCAATTGAAATGATGGGTCAAATAGGCTATTTAGAAAGAGTAGCATCTTTTAGTTATGGGAGACCTAAATGGCATCCTCAATCTTGCATGGGACAGAGATAGTATTGGTAGAAAAAGTACAGCCAACAAGCCCTCAGGCTCACAAATAGAAATCCTCTTGGACAACAACTTGAAAGACACATACAGACTCCACAATCCTACCAAAAGAGTGTTCTCTTGGAGCTGAAACACTTGCAGTAGCAGGATAGATCAAATATGGATGAATATACTACCTACCTGGCAAAGCAGACAAGCTTTCATTAGCAAATTCCTAAATCCCCTCATCCTTAGCAATTACAGGCCAGTTATGACAGAAATAGAAGCATGTCAACTAAGCTCTAAGAAAGAACCAACCCATTATAAATCTAATATCAGATATAACTGGCACCTCACAAATAATAAACAATGGAAAAAGTTTGCTCTAGAGATAGAAAATTCTTTAAAAAACAAAAAAGCTAGGCCAATGTCTATAGACAAACAGTAGAACAAACTATAAATTATCTTTTAAGAGCAGCAAAGCTATATATTCCTCAAAAGAAACAACAACAGAGAAGAAGAATAGATAAAGAAGACAAACCAATGGAAAGGTCACTCCAACTACAACTACTTAAAAATCAAATAAAGATAGCTTTGAATATAGGAAGCATGCCTCCAAACACAATAAAACACCTGCAAGGAAGCTTAACTGACTTTAAACAACAAATAAAAGAAATCAAGAAGACATTTCAACTGATTACCTATCACACTGACTCACACTTACACAAAAAACAATAAAAGCTCATAAAGTCATAAGTCATGCAATAACTAAAAGAAAAAAAACTAGGCCATCAAACAAAGAATAGCGACTAGACAGACCTTTCTAGCAACAAACAAAAAAGCAATAATAGACAGTATTATAAATAGACCCAAAAGATCCATCACATTAGACAAAATAATTATAGAAGAAGGGGAAACAATTAACATTTTGACTGAACCCAAGGAAATTAAAGCCATAGTTAGATAATACTTCAAAAACTGGATCCCAACAAGAAACATCACAGCAATAGATAACTACTTCTCATGGAAAGAGAAATATAGGTCTAAGAACAATGTCAACTATAGATAGTATAATACTATTCTAATAGAAATATCCAAAGAGGAGCTCAAGAAAGCAATTAAAGACAGAAGTGTAAAGTCATCTTCAGGAAGAAATCAGATCCCTTACCTAGCATACAAGAAACTGGGAAAACTAGCTTTGGAAAAAATCAGGAACATCTTCAACTGATTATCAAAGAAGGCTCTACACTCAAGGAATGGAGTAAAGGGGTCATATACTCTATATCTAAACCAAAAAACTAACAGAATAACCTCGACATAACAAGATCAATCATATTATTGGATGCAGGAAGGAGAATCTTTACTAATATTCTAACTGATAGAATTGCTATATGCTTAACAAAGCACAAGATTCTATAGAATTAAACTGGGCAGCACTACTAGAATGCAGTACATAGGAATCAATCCATATAATAAGTAATATTATAGAATATGCTAAAGAAACAAAAAAACAAGTATGAATCTTTAGTCAGGACATGTCCAAAGCATATGACTCAGTGAATTTGAAAAAGTTGACTAAGACTTTAGAATGGATAAAGATCCCGACACAAATAATCAATATTACATGCAATATCTTTAATCAGAGACAAAATATAGTTCTTACATTCCATGATCCAATAGAGATATATGAGGTCAATGACGGTATTCATCAAGAAGACACAATCTCCCTCTTATTATAGAGAATCTTCTATGATCCACTAATCATAGCAATCAAGAAAGACTTCACAGACTACATAATATCAATCAAATCCTGTAGGAACTTCAAGTTAAGATAGACAAATAGTAAAGTAAACATTACTGTCAACACTCACATGAATGACACTATATGGATTACTGATAACAGGGAAGAGCTACAATGAATTATCAGGAAAGCAGAAGAGATTTACAAAATAAATGACATAAAAATCAATTCACAAAAATCTTAGCTGCTAATCATCAATGGAAAAGATAATGACTTCACACAAGAAATAAAAATGGAGGACCAAATTATCAAAGGCTGTTCACAAGGGGTACCAGTAAGAATTTTGGGAGTCTGGTATAATAACTCAGAAAAAAAAGATTACCAAAAAACATTAATCCAAAAAAAGTTCAGGAAAACTAAGGAACTAATAGGAATGAAATACCTAACGGACAAGCAGATGTAGTACATAATCAATCATGTCTTAATCCCTAGTGCATAATACCTGTGTAATGATATAATACTTTCAGAAAAAACTTGCAATCTCCCCATAAGCAGTATTACAGCAGTTTTTAAACACAAGCTAGGCCTCACTAGGACAACTCCAAACAATATTCTTTTCAATAAACATGAATACAACTTGATACACCTCTGGAACAGACAACTTCTTCTACACATTACTAACTGGACAACTTGTATCAATAAAAATAATATAGCTGGTAAAATAGTAAGAAGCAGACTACTACTCTCCAAAATGAATTCTGGTCCACTAAACTGGTTCTTAACAAAATAAAACAACCTTGAAAACATATAGGAAAAAATTTAATGTATGACACTGCCTGACTCATGAGAAGACATGGGTTCACATTTGATACAAGCAATGCAAACAACAGCATTATACTAATTCTGGAGATAGACACTCCTATAGAAAAGATAATAAGCAAACAATTTTACTCAAAACATTGATACTATCTACAAAAACATAACATACTTTTTATCATGCAGTTATTAAATTCAGATAATACAAAGGTTTTAAAATGGTTCAAATCATAAGAATCACAAGGAAAACATTTTCAGGCCCCACCCCTAGATGGCTCCGAACCCTGAGAATTAAAATCAAAAGAATGCTAGAGGCAAAGGAAATTTCAATATGTTAAATAAAAGCCAATGCCTTCAAACAAGAATATTCCACAACACACCATAATATTACAAAACCCCACTGGATCTACACACAAAAAGAGGGAGAACCCATAATCAGGAAAAAACAGAAGAAAATAGATCAAAACATAATAAGGTACAGACATTATACTAAGACCTAGGCAGCTCACTACTAGAAGTATGCAAAGACTGTGCATTAAATACTTTTGATATCAACAATGGCGAATACAGCTTCACAGCAACTTGACAAAACTCAGTCACTATACCTGTTCAAAAGAGCCTAACATCCACAAGAGAAAACAATATAGACAGAAAGAAGAGCAAATGGAGAAATAGAACATTATCAAATTCTCTCATTATAACCTTTACCGAATACACCCAGACATCAGAGCCATATATATAAGATACCGATATAATAATCAATATATCACAAAAAGTGTAAACAGAAAGTAGACAAAAAAATAAAATCCTCATCTGCTCACAGAAAACTATAGAAAGATTAGAGAACATCAGGAAAAAGATAAAGAATTTCACCATCTTTGATTTCTATATATATGTATCCCTTACAAACTTGAAAGGTAAATACTATATGGGCTTAGGCTGGATCATAATCACCCCAGACTTAGAAGAACACATATTCCAAGGACAGATCAAATGACATCTGTCATCTACTAGAGCAGAGATAGCAACAATTGTAACAGCCCTGAGTATATGTATTTCCAGAACACAGTAAACATGTATACAGATAGCCAAGCAGTCATCAATAGCATAGAAAAGACTATGAAGGAATACAAAAACAAGATCATAAAGAAACAAAAGAATTCAAACTTCCTTTTCAAGATCTAAACTACATACAAATAAAGAAAAATCAAACTTATACTATACAAAATGAAAGGCCAATCTAGAATCTAATATAATAAGATGGTGGATCAGCTGGTACAGATAGATGCAAGGAAAGGCATGAAACTAGGAGAGGACGAAATTGAAATTAAGAGGATCAAAGACCCAGAAATGGGAATAGCTCCACAGTAGAACAATCACTTTACTGAATTCCTCATAAAAGTAATTACACAAAAACTTACAAACACTATCAACTTGGCAAAATAAAGCCTTCTAAACAGAACTAGATGTAACTTCAGCAAATGAATAATCAAAGAAATTAACTGGCAAACATCAGTAATATACTGTATCTCCAACCCAAGATAAGTAATTATTATACAAACAATGAAGATCAAAAACCAAGGAAATTCTGTCTTAGTCTTTGTAATGATAAACTACCAACTAATAGCAAGCTACTCACAAGGCTTCCATCCATTTACAAAAATAATAAATGCAACAAATGTGGAGAACCAGAGATCTGCATCTATCCTTTTCTCTGTCAGCAACTCAAAACAGAAACAGAAATGGCTCTGAAAGATATAACTATAACTTGCATAGAGAATTATACAAAGGAAAAAGAACTGCAAGTGTTTAATACATATTTCTCAAACAAAAACAATCTGAACTACAAGGAATATTTAATAGCAAACATTATAGGAGCTATCTTCAAAGAACTCATATATAGTCTCAAGACAGCCATTTCAGACAGAATTGAAATAAAAAATTGCATAACAGAGATCCGTCTTGAAATAATCAAGTACCTCTATCAAATTTGGCAAAAAAGATATGAAACCTTTCAAGAATGGAAAGCTAGAGAAGGAATCACCAAACAAAAAGAAAGGTCAGCAAAATATGAAAATAAAAAAGAAGATCACTTCTTCACAGCCAAGAAAAAATACATAAAAAATTAATTTGTACATTTGATCAATAAGTTTATGAATCAATGGATCACAAATCTTTTAGACAACTTTTACATATTTGAAATTTATTTTAGCACTAGCCCAGCTTTGGCAGGTTAGCTCTTTATACCAGGGGTGGCAACAAACTGCAAGGTGAGTGCCTCTGCATAGAGGAATATTATTGAGCTTTATTTGATAGTAAACAGATAGTACATCCTAGAATAGTATTTATGTATTGTTATGGGTCACGTGGGTGACGTGATTTACGCGTAATGGTTTAGAATCCAAAAACATGAAAGACTGGCATGAAAGTTTGAGTGTTGCAAGGTAAGAAACTATAGATAAGGCTCAGGTACTGATAAGGGAACTATGTGTATCTGAAAAAGTATGGAAAGTTTAGCAAAGCTTATGGTTAGTATAGATGATTATAAAGTAGATAGCCCATTGTTAGTTAGAAAAGTAAAAATAGCTTACCAATGTATGCCAAAAAGGCAGAGCTGACTGTGTTAAAAAAACAGCACTCCTTGAGAAGAGAGCTAAATGTGTTAGCCCTCATTGAGAATAGAGATAAGAATTAGTGAGATACCAAAGAAACAGAATGCAATAAAGAGACATTTACCTTCAGCCAAGTCAATCACCACGCCTCTGCCTTCCTTAAGTGTTCTTTATAGGAGGTGTTCTCTTCTTTGTGAGTATTCGTAAGATGTCTGTGTTACGCGAGGCACTACGGTTTAGCGACAGACTCGCCGGATTAGTCCACGACAGTATTGATACTACAAAATTACAAATAAAGCAAGGCTGAACCAGCATTTTAAAAAAAATAACAAATAAAAAATAAAAAAAAATAACAAAGAAATATATGGTCTTAAAAGTATTTGAAAAATACAGTTAGAAAACTATATATTAGTACTATTCTACAACTTAATAATAGTGAAACCTCTGGTATAGTAATTATAATCTGATTGAAATAGAGCCAGATTAATAGCTTAAAACCTGGGAATATCTTCAATAATCCTATAGACTTATACAAGCTGATCAAAAACAATCTGGTAGCTGCAACATTGTTACTGGCCAAAGACCTATAGATTATATTTTAAAGTTAGATATGAAAAAAAATTTTAATTACCAGAGAGGCATCCTATCTATTAAGTCAATTCTACAAAATAATAGAAAATATAAAAAAGTTATTACATTACAATGTAAGCATAAAATCATATTTCTGAATCAAATTATCAATACAATCAAAATGATACTTAAGAAATGATAAGCAATCCAGATTCTTTTTAGTAAATACAAATAACCAGCCTCTTTTTGATACAAAAAAAATCTATAAAAAGTTAATAGAAAATTAAGATCACCTAAGAAAATCATTATATAGTATCAACCTATTCAATAACTTCCAAATCAGATAGATAGATAAAACAACTATAGCAGCAAACCACTTTAAGTTGAGGGAGAATACCTCGGTTATAGTATATAAAAGTTAATAATTAAAGGATAATAGAGGTTATACAAACACGTTAAAAGAGGCTTTGAATGATTTGGTTTACTTAGAAGGTTTATTAGTGATGTATAATATCAATAATAAGAGAATTCAGTAGGTAAAACCTTGGGTAACTGCTTTGAATAGCTGGCCTTTATATATATAATTTAATATTAATTATTAGTGACTAAAGTAATCAAAGTAATCAAAGTAACCAAAGTGAACAAATCTGACAGATTTGTCAAATTAGATCAATATGTCAGATCTGCTTACTTGGATAACCTGCTAGCTAAATATAGATAAGATATGATAATAGAATAAAGAAATTAAATAATATGTATTATGTCAATCACTACTTTGCTCTAATGATTGGATCTATTCTACGAACCAATGAGACACACCTTGTGTCACATGTATTACATGTTCTAAAAATAGAACCAAAATAACATAATAAATAAGAACTATAGATAATAATCAAAGGAAAATATAACTAATAATTAAGGCTAATATTTTTCTCTACTTAAGTGGTGAGTTCCATTAATCAAGAATTCACAAGGAGTTGATATTCACTGAACTTCAACTTGATAATTATAGTCAAAGTTATATGTCTTGTTTTCCAAATTTGCTTAATACCAGACCTTTCAAAAAGATTATAAGTGTGGTGATATCCAGTTAGATAATACTTAGTCAGATATTTGTTTATATAGGATTGTTGTGATCGATTGACAATTCCTTCCAATAATTCTCAAAAATAATATGCATAGACTAAGGAGAGAATCCTGTTTTTTATATGAATAGCATGTTGCATACACCTGTATATATGCAAGACCTGATTTCAATAGACTGAAGTAAATCATATAGTATTGGAGTTACTTGCACAAATTCAAGAATTGTGGCCAGAAGATCCTCCAAAATTTGATCCTGAATGATAGTCATGGTAATTTTTGCACAAATATGATAATCCTTTTTGATACAAACTGGTAGGCAATAGGACTTCTTATATAATTGTTGGGGTGGTACAATCAATCATATTCTCCTATTTTTATGAAAATTTTCCTTGGTTTTTTGAGTATTTCTTTATTATCATGTCAAGAGAAACCAGAACTACTAAAGTACAAAAACTCACTTGCTTATGAGGATAGATCTTTTGTAGGCAACTGTCATTACTCTCCAGGAAAGGATTGAATATATGAAGAGACAAATATGTTATAGTAAGTGGTCCCAGACTAACCTTCAAGAAAAAATCTATCAGTTGGAAGGGGAGGTAGAGTGGTTGGTTTTCAGAAGTTCCACTTTAGCTAAAGTCATAGAGTTGGAGTTGAAAAACCAGAACTTGTGGCAGAGAGTAGCTAGGTTTGATATTCTATTGATCCAGTTGAGTGTTTCTATTCTTGCTTCTTTGTATAGAACCTTTTCTTCACTTGAGCTTTGAGGTTTTTGTTTTCCTTTTTCATATCACTTGTTTACTTATAAGTACTTCACCTTGAAATTATATAGTAATTACTGAGAGCCCTGGGGCTGACTGTAATAGTGGTTAGAGCTCAGGGGCCATCACTATTACACTGTATATTCCTCTTTTCAATTTTTAATATATACAATAGGTTCCTATTTTCATGATTAAAAATATGGTTTCAGCAAGACCAAGTTGAGAGAGGTAGCCACAACTTTTTTTTCTATAGTTCTAAGTTTAAAGACTCCATTTCCCAAGTTATCATGGACAAAGTAAGGCCCTTTCCATTTTGGTTTGAGTTTTCCAGTAAAGTGTTTGTTCTTGGCAGTATTATAGACTAACACTTTATCACCAATTTTGATGTTTCTTGATTTTTTCAACTTCAGATCAAATCTCTCCTTTTGTTTCTTTTGGACTTTTAAAATATTTCCTTGGGCAGTTCCTTGAGCAGTGGATAGGGTTTCAGTCAGTTGGTAAAGTCAGGTCATGATATTTTTTTCCATTACTTTATCCATTTCCATGTGAGGAATTTGAGGGTTGTAGCTATAAACTAGATAAAAGAGGATAAATTTAATGAAAGCTTGTTTTGATATGTGATAGACAAATAATCTTGGTATAATAAATTTATCCAATTCTTCTTTCACTCAATTATTCTTGCTAGTGATTCATATAGAGTCCTATTGAAGCACTCCACTAGTTCATTTGTTTGTGGGTGATATGGAGTAGAATAAAGATATCATATTGAAATTTTTCCAATAAAGCTTTAACTATTTCATTTCTAAAATATGTTTCATGATCAAAAAGTATATATTTGAATATACATATCTGCAAATAATAACTTGATAAATAAAATCTGCAACTTGCTGTCTTGTGGCATGGGAAATAGCTTCAGTTTCGGGAAATTTTGTAAAGTAGTCAGTTGCAATGATGATATATTTGTTTCCTTTGTTTGTGATTTTAAGGAGTCCCATAATATTAATGTCTATTTTATAAAATGAATCACCAACTGTGATTGGGTGTAAGGGTCCAGGGGTTTTAAATTTGTCTCGTTGATATTAGTCACAGATATTAATATAATACTTCATATCCTCAAACATTTGGGGTCAGTAGTATTGATCACATGGTTTTTCAAAGACCTTGTCCACACCAAGATGTGCTCCAGTGGAATGATTCTGCAGTAAATATAAGATTGGTTCCACTTCATGTTTTTGAATTATACAGAGTAATTGATTTCTTGTTTTCCTGCAGCAATCCTTTTTGTAAAGTTGATTGTTTTTCATTTGGTAGTATTGTGTTTTGGAGATAAGTTTGCTTTTGTTATTTGTTGTCAAAAGTATTAGGTAAATTGTTATGTTGAAGATAGTTTTTGAGATATGATAATATTGAAATTCTATTTTGATAAAATAGGTTGTGTTGTTGTCCAGGACATCAACTACCTGGGCTGAATATTATCTATTGTCAGATTTCACTTGTAATTGCTGACTTTGAATTAGTTTTGGATAGGTATAGACTTAAAATTTTGGAAGATTGGTTTATCTACACCATACATCCTAGATATGACATCAGCATTGTTATGTTTCCTTCTAGCTCCGTGTTTGATAGTGAAGTTATAGGATTTCAAGTAGAGTATTCACCTTGCACATCATTCTTTAAGTTCAATAGTTTTCAACCATTGAAATGCAGAGTGGTTAGTAATCAAGAAGAAGTGTTAAGTCCCTAGATATTGATGGAAGTGTTCAACAGTCCAGATGACTGCAAGACATTTCAATTTAGTAATAAAATAGTTTTGCTCGGCTTTGTTGAGACTGCAGCTAGTATAGACAATTGTATACTCCTTTTTTCCATCCTTTTGTGCCAGAACAGTACCAATATCAGTTTCAGAAGCATCAGTATAAAGATAGAAAACCTTGGAGAAATCAGGGTATCTCAAGATAGGAGATAAGATTAAGAGTCACTTCAAAGTTTCAAATGCTTGTTGATGATCATATATCCATTCAAAGCGGTATTCTTTTCCAAAAGTGAATTTATAGGATGGACAATGGAAAGAAGTTTGATAAACTTCCTATAATAAGAGACAAGTTTAAGAAATCCTCTCAATTGTCTAATGGTGGTGGGCCTTGTAAATTTCTTAACTTTCACAATTTTGTTATAATCAGATTGGATTTCCTTGCGATTAATTATATGATCAAATAATTTTACTTGTATTAAAAAGAAGTAATATTTTTCAGAGTTTAAATCAGAGAGGCTTTTCTGAGAGTATTCAAGATAATAGGAACATGTTGAAAGTAGGGTTCAAAGGTGATGGAGAAGATGGTAATATCATCAAGGTAAACTTCAATAAATTTGCCATGATAAGGAGTCAATACTTTGTCCATTAGTTGCTAAAAAGTTGCAGAAGCATTGTAAAGACAAAAAAGCATAATATTGAATTCCTATAGATCATATTTTGTTGTGAATACTGTTTTGTGTTTGTTCCTATTACTCATGCCACTTGCAATATTCATTGTTAGATCAAGACAGGTGAATATTTAAGTACTATTGAAGGTTTTCAAAGATAATCAACAATTGGCACAGGATAGACATCCTTTTCAGTAACTCATTGAGTTTTCTATAGTCAACACAGAAGCGCTGCTTATTATTTTTTTGGACACTATAACAATAGGAGAAGCCCAGGAGCTGGTAATAGGACTGATGATTCCTTGCTACTGTATTTTCTCAATTTCCTTTTTGATAAATTCCTATTGATCAGGTAAGGCTTTATATGATCTCTATTTGATTGGAGTAGCATTTCCAGTATTAATGCTATGGATAATTACTGTGGTCCTTTCAAAATTACTTGTTTGGCCTTTCTTGAAAATATGATCAACAAAGACATCCTTATAATCAGATAGAATTTGTTGGGCTTCAGCTTATTATTTCTTGATCAAAATTTCCATAGATAGTTTAGAAGAGGGTTCATCAAGTTCAGGACAATCAAAGAAAAAGATTGCAGGGTTGTCATTCTCAGATTCAAGAACAATATCAGACATGTAGGCCTCCTGTTTCTCCAGATCACTTTCAAATTCATATTCAATTTTATTCAAAAATTCATTCTAATCATCCTCAAAGTAATTATTACTTTGTAAAAGATTTAAAGAAGTATTAACATGGTGGGTAATTCCTATGGCAATTGTTTTGTACTTGTAAGTAATTTGAAAAGTATGATCCTTCAAATTCCAATTTGCCTTCATATAATCCTCAAGTTTTCTTATAAGTTTATTAGTGATAATGCTGATAGCAGCACCAGAGTAAAGAATTACCATTCCAGGATTTCTTTGATGTGGACATAGAACCTGGCAGCTATAGTTTTCCTTAGGTTATCAGAGATAAGATAATTGATTTCCACAGATACCTTAGATCACTTGAGAATTTTCATCAAGTTTTTGCGCTAATTAAGATATTTTAATATTTGTTCCAGAGTAGCTTTGATAGGAAGATTTAGAATATTCTCAGAAATATCATAATTGGGCAATTGGTTCACACTATATAGTTGGGCTTTATTTTTGGACCTTTTGGGTTTGATAGTAGGAGGAGTTGCAATTACTTCAGGTTCATAGTCATGAATTTTTCTTGATGAGATCCTAGAGACTATTCTGGTGTATAAGTTTAATTTCTATTTGATTCAAATTGTTTTTGTTTTTGCACGGCCTCCCTTCTATTAGTGAATAAGGTTGATTGCATTGACCAATGTAGACTTCATTCTTAAATTCAGCTTCATTGAACTTCTTCTAAGATTCCTCAATAATGAAATCATTCAAAGATTTCCTAGATTTGAAGGAGTTAGTTTGAATCTTAGTGATATAATTCCTTGATCAAATGTCCTGGTTCATTGCACCTGAAATATACAAGTTAGGTAGAGTTAAACCCATTTATAGGGTTAAAGATAAGTTGACTTAGGTGACGTCCTTGTTTTTCCACTTGAACAGAAAGAAGTTCCAATTTTTCAGCCAAGTTCAATTGGAGTTTTTCAAACTTTTTGGTAAGAGCATCCATAGGATCTTCAATTTTCAAAGCCATTTTGAAATTCCTTGAGTTAGAAGTAAGATTGCATAGTTCCTCATCATTATTTATGACCTAACTATTTTGATAAGCTATTGCAAGTTTATGTATAATAGTCATATCATTAGAATTGTTCATGAAAACAATTGAAGCCAAGTGTGGTAGCAATCCCCTGATATAGTAGTAGAATTGTTGGCTAGGACTTATATTAACTTTAATATTGATCCTTTTGAGAAGTTTTTTGAAAGTGACATAGTAAATAGTCACAAATTCAGTTTGTCCTTGTTTATGTTTTTCAAGATTACGTATCTATTTATTGATCCATTACTGGATATAAAACTATTATTTAAATTCCTTAGAGATAGCCTTCCATTTCATGGCATTAGCATCAATATTATTATCCTCAATATGTTATCCATCTTTCTCAGTTTTATCCTGGAAGTGAGCATTAAGTATATAGATCAGTTTTTTGTCTTTCTATGGATTAACCATTATGGCCTACCAAGTGATAGGGTCCTGGGTTCCATCACCAGAGAAGAATTCTACTTGCAGTATATTAGAATGTGAGGGCAAAGGATGTTGTTCAAAATAATAATAGATGTCCTTGAGTATTACTATTGTTATATAGGTATGTGTATTATTAAGAGGGATATATATAGTAGATATAATAGAAGATGATAATGAAGTAGAAGAGTTAAAAAATGATTCAAGATATAAGGATTCATTAAAAAATAAAAGTCTTTTAAAATAATTGTAAGTTTTGGGTTGACTAAAAGAAAAGTGGGCTATTCAAGATATACAATCAGTGAGTAAATTAGATGGTTTAAGAGAATTAACAATAAAGAAATTGAATTATGTAATAGAGATAAGAGTTTCAAATAAATGTTGCCAAAGAAATAAATACAGTATGTGTGTATTGGATAGTAAAAATTAGTTTTTTGATAGTAGTTAATTCAGAATAAATGGTAAAAACAGAAAGAACTTGATTAAAATAATATTGTATTACAAAAGTATAAGAAGTAGCAACAAATTCTATTGTGAACCAATTTCAAAAGTTTTTGAAAGTAAGAGAAGGTTCCTGGTATAGACAACAAATTAAACAAGAGTTGTCAATATAAGAAGGATAAATTTGATTGATGTTGGGTTTTGAATATGTTTTATGGAAAGTATAATGTATATTATTAGTAATAAAGTGGTTTTTTAAACTATTCATATAATAAAATTCAAACCCTTTGCTAGACCTTGGATTCTTAAATCATTTTTTACATGAATATCTCTAATACTGAGAAGGTTTTCTGATTGTTTCCAGAGAATAGTTTATAGAGTAGTGAATTTCATAGTTACTACCAATTTGTTAACCTATCCAATAACCTCCAAATCTGATAGATAGACAGAACAACTATAGCAGTAATTCACTTTAAGTTGAGGGAGAATACCTCAGAAATAGTATACTAAAGTTAATAATTTAAGGATAGTAGAGGTTACATGAACATGTTAAAAGAGACTTTGGGTGATTTGGTTTAATTAGAAGGCTTGTTAGAGATATATAATGTCAAGGATAAGAGAATTCAATAGGTAAAACCTCGGTTAACTACTTTGAACAGCTGGTCTTTATATACAGTACATAATTGAATATTAATTATTTGGTGACTAAATTGATTAAAATAATACAAAAAAAAACTCTTTCCCACTTGCATCAAAATTCTTAAAAATTTACTTTTATAGTAATAACTCAAAATATTGAAGAAAAAACACAATGCTCGCAAAGAGCTTCTATAACAAACATATCAAGAAGGTCGACAAGAACTAGAGACCTGACAGTTAACTACATAGGAAAAGGAATTCTGACAGGCAGTGGCAAGAACTCCAAACTGTTACTGAAAGTGAAATTCGGAAACAAGTCCAATCCCCTTATAGGTACTAAGAAGAACCAAGTACAAGCAGAAACAAAGAAAGCAACAGGAAAAGCAACAGGAAAAGCAACGGAAGTGACAAAAATTAGCAAAGTCAACACAAAAAACCAGGAAGAGATAGAGCTTGAAAATGAAGAAGACAACAACAGAATTGACATAGAGAAAAACATCCTGGAAAAAAATATCACAGAGACTCCAGAATCACTAGAGGAAATAACCATAGAGATCAGACCGATCTCACCTATAACAATAACTTCAACAGCATTAGTAGCAGAAGAGGGAGAAGAGAACCTGAAGAACAATAGCAACATTATCAACAACAACTTCAGCTATGATAGGAACCCAAAACCAGCAATTGCAAAAATGGAACATAGAAACCCTTAGGAGGAACAGGATATGCTTTGTCCAGGAAAAGTATTTATCGATCAGAAAAATATACCTGGCTTCTCATCAAAGAAAAAATCAACTATGTCTGTAACAAGTTGGGACACCTGGCAATACTAAAACATATATACATAGAATTCCTCATCAATACATCAACAATTACAGTTATATTTAGCAATTACCATGAGGTTACAAAGGCATATAAAATAGAGATTGCTAGTAATGAACAAGTCAAATTTGCATCACAGATTGGTACCCAGAAAAGCAAAGTCTGATCTATTAGTATCTGGAACATCCCCAACCATTTCAAGAAAATAGATATTGCCAATCTGTTCCAGAACAGGATGGTAATCGAGAACACAACTCTCCAACCAACAGAACCAGTACAATCAGATATAGTTCAGTTTAGCATAATGACAGCATATGATGAAAAAGTCCAAAAATATGCACTTTATAAGGACATTTTCTACATGCAGACATATCCAATAGTCAGGACCCGCATAGTAAAGGAAAAAAGAAACCAGTATAGTGTGATGATAGCAAATATTCTACAGAGAACTACAGTGAAACAGTTGCAAGAAATCATCTGACACACTAATGCGCAAGCTTGCTACTTTCTCCTGAACCACTTGGCTCAGAACAATAGATTGTAATCCTTTACTTCAAGAATGACCAGGACTTGAACACAGCAAAGAATGCTAGTATCAATCTCAATAATGTAGAACTAGTCTGGGTAGAAAAACCAGGAAACTCTGTTTCAAATGTGGTGCTCATGATCATGAACTCATTTCCTGTCCAACTAACAAAGAAGATCTATCTTAGAGAAGCAGAACAAATAGACTGGGACAACCCAGATTGAAAACAACAATACAAAAAGAGCCTACTATCATCTGACATTATAACAGACAAATTGCAAATTCCCGTATCTCAGGATGAATATATACAAGTGTTACAAAGAGCACACAGATCCCCAGTAGAAATGGAAAGAGTAATAGAAGCACCAAACAACTTCAAGTAGATATGAAGACCGTCAAACACCAGATCTACATGTTAGATAGAAGAGTAACAGCAATAGAAGTAGACCCACATATCAAAGCCAAAGGACCAGCAATCACAGACTCACCTGTTGCACAAACAATACCCTTGGATAATTTAAACTTCAGAATCCCATCACCAAAAAAAATGGATATTAGACAATAGCAAGCATTAATCAATGAAAGAATCAATCAGATGGAATCAACAATGGCAACAACTATGAAAGAAATGATGGATTGTCTAGAATCACTGATAGAAAGTACAAATACAACAAACCCGGCCTCCTTCTTCCTTCAAAACAACTATGATTAACAGTTCCAACAAACCAGTGGCTGAGGCCAAGCAAGCAGAAAGAGACAACAACAAAAAGATTATTCACAAACAATTGAGTATAGGCATGCTAAATGTAAGAGGAATCAATATGAAGCTCGAGATATTATAATTGTAGAATATGGCAAGGAAAAGGAAATAGACATATTGGGAATAACAGAAATATGGTTAGCAGAGAATACACTCTGGCAAGATGAAGAAAGGGGATATCAAATATGGTTATCAAAACTGGTATGGCAAACATATGGAGCAGGAGTAGGTATCATTATGAGGAAAGTATGGGCAACACACATATACAATATAGACAAACACATGAATCACGGCCTACTAGTAGATGTGGCTTTCAAGGAAAAGATAAAATATAAAGGGATAACAGTTTATAATATAGCAGATGAGATTAAAACAAAAGAGAAAGTGAAACTACACCACTGGCTCAAATCCAAGATCAGTGAAGTAAAAAGTAAAAATATGTTTATTATAGTTATGGGTAACTTTAATGAAACAATGGACTATCAACTAGACCACACTCTGGAAAAGGATAGAAATAGCAAATCCAGTCACATTATTGATATCTTGTTGGCATTCGATTTAGTAGACACTTACAGACAACTTCACCCAACCAAAAGAAGCTAAACATATATGTAACCCAAATCAAAATATGGAAGTAGACTGGACTACATATGGGTATCAAATACATTTGCCCAATGTAGCCTCAGTGCAGGCCACATAACTACAAAAACAATCATAAATAGTAACCACAAGATGGTGACATCCATCCTAGATACACTATATAGTAATTGGTTAAAATTAGTGAATAGGAAAAATATCAAACAGAACAAGATCGATTTCTTCAATTCCAACTTGAAGCAGTGGACAAAGTTTAGACAGAAAATGGAAAACTCAGCAAGCAAGATCATAAAAGACAATTTAACAACAGTAGAAAAAATCTAAAAACAGCTCAAGGAAGCAATACTAGCAATAGTGAAAGTTATAATTAAAAAAGAAAACCAAGAAAGAACATCGGAACCATCTATAAATTCAAATACAAGAAGTTGATACAGAGACAACTCCAAATAAGTAAGATATACAGGAGATATCAGGCATGGCTCACGACTCCAGAGTCACTTTAACAAACAGAAGAAACACAAATAAGGGATCAAATAGAGGAAGTCAATTCACTACTTCCAGTTCTCAAAAAATCACTGATTAGTATGGAAGACACAATATGCAATAGAGAAAAAATGCACAAGTGGTTATTAAAAACCAAAGAGATCTGGGATATAGAAAGCAAGATAGCAAAGGTACAGGTGGCAAAGATCAAATCAAGAATAATTTAGAGATACACAGAGTACAGGTATAAGTATTTAGAAAAGAACTTAAAGAAAATGATAAACAGTATTCCAAATAGATAGGCTAGATTCATAGACATCAAAAGATTAGTAGAACATACATAGGAGGTTGAGATCGAAATCATAACTGAGCCAACAAAAATCCAAAACAAAATCAGGAACCACTTCCAGCAATGGATAAGATCAAGACAAGTCTTGAATATAGAAGACTTCCCACATTAGAAGAAACAATATCACCTGAAACAAGACATCCAAACAGATTAGTATACAGAAATAATGAACCCCATCAAAACAGTAGAAATTAAAAAGGTAATCCACAAGAAAAAGTCAACAAGTGTATCAGGACCTTCTGGAATACCATATAGTATATTTTAAAATTTGGGAGAGAAAGGACTGCAGGTCCTGTTATTCCTCTTTAATTGGATTGTGACAATAGGAGAGACCCCAAATGTCTAGAGGAAAGGGAATATATGTCCTATTCCAAAATCCAAAAAATGGTTGGGAGACATAAACATTACATGCCCTATCACCCTGCTAGAAACAGTCAAAAAATTTTTTATGGTAATCCTTATAACAAAAATAGCAGAGATATGCACAAAATGGAAAATACTATGTAAAAACAACCGGGCTGAATATTCAGGAGAAAGTATACA
The DNA here is from genome assembly GCA_910592055.1 of Acaulospora colombiana. Classification (NCBI taxonomy): domain Eukaryota; kingdom Fungi; phylum Glomeromycota; class Glomeromycetes; order Diversisporales; family Acaulosporaceae; genus Acaulospora; species Acaulospora colombiana. The sequence continues at coordinate 25,124 of CAJVPT010000299.1, forward strand.
GGAACCAATTCATATTCTGAACAATGTTATGGAGAAGGCCAGAGAATACAAAAAGGAGGCATCGATATTCAACCAAGATATCAGTAAAGCATATGACTCCATCAACAAACAGATGATAATTCGAGTCCTTAGAAGAATACACCTCCTAGAACACATAATAAAAATCATAGACAATATACTAGAGGGCAGAATTAACAAGGTTATAACAGTACACAGCCTCACAGAAGAATACCCTATCTATGATGAAATTGATTAAGAGGACACCATATCACTGTTGCTATGAAGAATCTTCTATGATCCACTATTATAGGAAATTGAGAACAAGCACAAAGAATATATTATGAAAATGAAAGTCATCCTAGATCTAACAGTACCAAGCACAAGGAAGATAAGCACCAAGATAAAAAAGATAGCTAAGATTACAGCAATGGCATATATGAATAACACGACATGATTTGCAAGCTTCCAAATGGAAATGCAATGTATAATAGATAAGGTATCAGAGTTCATTAGGATAAATGACATCCAAGTTAACAGCGACAAGTCATTATTAATCTGTATCAATACTAGTAAAGAAAGTAGAACAAACAGCATTAGGTTGAATAAAGATCGAATATCTCCTCTACAACATAATGAGACAACAAGAATTCCGGGAGTATGGATATTAGAGGATAAAAAAAAACCCCATTAAAAAAATATTATCAGAGAGAAAATGAATACTACACCCTAATCCTTGCATGGAAAAGAATTAAAAATAAACAAGCACACTATATCATAAATTATGCTCTGTACCCAGCAGTAGAATATCTACTAAATGACCTAGTCCTGTCCAAAAAAGAATATATAAAATAAGTAACAAGATAAATAAGGTATTCAAACACAAAGCTGGTTTTTTATCAACAACACTGAACTGTATAATACATATGGACCTTGAATATAAACTCTTTAACTTGTTTGACAGACAAATTCTTATGCATAGCAAAAACCTGTTGTATAGAATGAACAGCTACAACCTGAGTGTTATAATGATACAGATCAGACTTCAACAACTCCAGAATGAATATCAGCATATCAATTCTAAAGGACAAACTTCTCTTCTGGACAAAAAGGAGAATAACCTAACAAATGAAATCTTAAATATATTGAAGGTACAATAAATTACTTTCCTCCCAATAGAACATACCTGGGCAGGAAAAACCTGTACAAATGAGGGAAGACCAATCAAGGAAATAGTACAGGAAAACTGGTATAACAAATATAGAAAGCACCTCAGATGCAGAGGAATCCTCTTCCTGGATCAACTGCTTAATAACAACAAGACAAGATTCCTCACATGGCAGCAGGTGTGGGCAAAACTAGGTAAACAGGGCAGAACCCCTCAATGGTATAGGGATATAAAGAAAATATGGATCAATACAAACAGTTCGCAGATAGAAGACAAGGATAAAGCTGGTCCAGCTAGGAGATACAATAGTAATCACAATTCAGAGATAAATAGGTTTCACTCAAACACACCATGCTTTTTCCACAACAACAGTCAACAATCAAGTGTTAGCATCAAAGAAAGATAAACAATTTTAATTACAAAGATAAAGAGAACACTGAACAATAAAGTCATAATAGCAAATCTCATGGTCAGCAACAACCAGATATCTCTAGTCTTCAAATATAAAGAGTGTCCATTCAATGATCTGAAGCTCGGAAACAAGTATCAGGACCAATAGCAATGCATAATGCACTAACTGTTAGCACAGTTAATAAACATCAAAGTAAAGAAGAGTTCTATAGGATATCACTTAGGACAATAAGGAACAGTCAGCAGACAACTCTCAACAAACAGATTATAGTCCTCTCCACAGGAATAGAGTTTGTCTTAAGAGAGATAAATATAGGCAACATACTAACACCCCCATTAACAATACATCTGGACTCAACCTCAACAACTAAGGACCTAATATAGAGAAAAATCAAGGCCCCAGAAAGAACAATTAACAAACTACAACAAATTGTGCAGGAGATAGCAGGGTATGATAATATTAGTATATATACAGATAGTTCCTTCACAAGATGATATATAAATATCAGAATAGGGATTGGTTGGGTTATTAAAACTGAAAAAGGAATAAAGCTTAGCACCTTCGAAGTGGAAACCTCAGACACACTATCTTTCACAACAGCCAAACTGATAGCCATCATTATAGCAATCTGCACAATAAGTGTAATCAAAAAGATAAATATAATAATAGAAAGCCAAAGCTTGATCAATGCAATCAAGAAAGGAAAAAACTATCATACAAGTGGGACAGTGAAAAATGAGAGCCCAAATAGAATACTGATAAGCACAATACATGAGATAAGAATAACGCAAAACATAACCATTAAATGGATCAAAGTCAAAAGCCATTCTGGCAATAAAGGAAATAAGCGAGCAGACAAACTAGCAACAACTACACTAGTCAACAAATATAAAGATATAGAAAAGATCCAAGAAGAAAACATCACCAGCAGAAAAACACTACTAAGATGAAACCAGTCCTTTATAGACCTCCCATTCATGACACTTGGAAGAACTCTGCTCAAAACCAAGTAAGCATGCAACTGAAGATCCTTGAGACAGAACCAGGATGGCTCACAGTCAAAAAGACTAAAGAAATTGATTGGAACATGACATGGCAGACAATAACACCATCAAAAGTAACATCTTCCCAAACAGATCCAGAGAACTATAGAGATAGGACTTTTAGATGGAAGATGTGGTTGAATGAGCACTCAACCATGGCAAACATAAATATAAGAAAGCCAAGGCAGTACAGTAGTCCAACATGTATAATCTGTCAAAGGCAGGAGGAAAAAAACCTCCACCTATTTACATATGGACTGAACGAAATAAGACTAAATGAAAAACTTATGAAATTTCTTATAGAAGAATGTGCAGCTAGAGCAGTGAAAAGAAGCAAACAGAAAATATAAAAACAGATGGAAATAGCTATTCAAAGCAACAACTATAACAGAAAAAGTACATATAAAAGATGAAGTGAGATAGACTGATATCATTAAAGGAGTCATTACACACAAGATGAGAAAGACAGTAGAGGAAATTACAGGTGATAAAAAGGCTACCAAGATAGCACCAAAAGCAGCTCAATATAGTTCTGGCAAGAGAAACGAAAGATATGCAAGATATGGTATGAGCTAGTAATAGAGTGGAAAAAATTACAGAGAATAATCAGGAGAGAAAAGAGGAAATAAACAAAAAATTGCAAGGTAAAAGGGTAGAATGACACTACACAAGAGTACAGAAACTATCTGTATAATCAGAGACATCTTTATATAGACCTAAACAATCACAGTATGAATAACATACTTCAAAATTATACACATCAAACTCAATTTTTTATATAAATTTTAGTGTTAGTGGAGTCATGACATGTTAACATTTACTTTTCAATGGGCTGTTGCAAGTCACAGGATTCATTCAGATATTGAATCATTAGTTTTTTCTCTATCTAAATGCATTTTCTCACAATTCAATTTGTGTATATAGAAAAAGCAACTTGATTCAACTTGATTAAATAAAAATTACATGATATAACTTTGCCAGCTTAAAAAAAAAAAAAGTGACCAAAGTAATCAAATATTCCAGATTTGCTAAATTAGATCAATATGTCAGATCTGCTCATTTGGGTAACCTGCTAGCTAAATATAGATAAGATATAATAATAGAATAAAGAAATTAAATATATGATATATCAATCACTACTTTGTCCTAATGATTGGATCTACCCTATGAACCAATAAGACACACCTTGTGTCACATGTGTTACATGATCTAAAAATAGAACTAAAGGAATACGATAGATAAGAACTATAGATAATAATTAAAAGAAAACATAACTAATAATTAAGGATAACAATAGACTAGATTTGATAGACTATATATGCAAACTAAATTATCTCCAGTATATCCAAATATAAGAAAAAAATACTGGGAAGTTTATTCCAGCTTTTCAACTAATATATGAGGAAAGATATTATTCTCAAATAACAAAATCCAGTTCATTCTATATTAGTTATCATATGACCTTACTAGAAACTATTATATTTCAATAAAATAGATCATCTCAAGCATTAGAAGTAGTTCTATCACAAATCTGCCACCTTCCACAATTAAATAGACATGAAATCAGAGAAAAGGAAAATGCGTTCTTTTACCAGGCAATCTCAAGGATTGGCAAATAACTATAAAGCAACAAATATCAACTTCACCTATTTTTAGCCCTGTAAAAGTAAAAATCCAGATAAAAAATTAGAAAACTATACTAATAAGACAAGTATTCAATTAGACGAACATATAAAATAACTTATTTTTTTTTCTTCTGTCAGGCTAGGTATGTGTACTTTATTAAACATATATATACTTTACATTAGAGAATGTATCGCTAAAACTAAGTCCTTACCTAACTTACTTATCTCTATTTTAAAGAATTATTAAAACTCTAAATGCAACTTTGAGAGTGATTTATTGCTCCATTCAGTTTAGGTAAAGACTCTTCTAACTGTTAAATTCATTGCTTGCAGGTTACTGCTGCAAATCACTCTGCAAGGTTCTAACAGAGCCTAAAACCCAACTATTTCATTATATACTTCACTCTTCTTGTTAGAATTTCTCAAAAGCCTTCATCTTTAAGGTTTCCTTCTTCAGGTAATGGCTCTTTTTTCTTCTGAAGTATTTTTTTTTGGCTTGAAAGACATGGAGATCTTCTTGTCTTGTTCTCTCTACTGATTCCTAGTAAATTTTCCCACTGATTATCTTTTTATATCTCTTGTTCTTGACTTCTTTTTGAACTTTATTACAGACTCTTTTTTGCAATTTTATTATCTTTTTCTTACTATTCTTCCTAAGAATTTACCCTAATATTTTAGGTCTACCATTTCTAGGATAATATCTGCTCTTATAAGACTAGTACAGAAACTTAACATATCCTGACTAGTTTTAGAATCCTGTTCTACTACTTTAGAGATCTACTTGTTAAATTTTCTTATCACTTCTCGGCCATTGATAATTAACCTGGGATTTTTCTCTTAAGCCTCTCTCTTTTTTTTCTTTAGCAGCTCTTTAAAGTTTCTAATAATTCTATCTACTCCTTTATTTTATGCCTTATTTAGTTGGTTCTCATAGGCTAAACATTCTAGCAAATGTTCTATTGTTTCATCTTGTTGGCTACATGCAATATATCTCATTTGTTTATATAGGTTTGGTCTTCTTATAGTCAACTTATTTAGTGTAAATAGCTCATCATTGGCCAGTTTAATTAGAAAGCTTCTTTGTTAGGATTGTTTAAAAGATATATCCCATGTGTGCCCATATTTAACTCTTTTCTATACTAGGTCTCATATATGAACCTGATGTTCTGAAATCTGCTAACTCCATTTTTCTCAGTTTTATTTTGTTGTATCTACTAATAGGCTGTTGTCTTATTATTAATATTCTTAATAAACTGCCTAATTGGATTATCTAGAGTTATTCCTTGCCACTTTATTTCAGTAATAATTTTGTGTAAGGTAAGATCTTTCCATTCAATCAGTGGAAATTTTAAGGCTTCTTTAACTAAGGTATCTGCTTCTTCATTATAAGGATCATTTGAGTGTGCTTTAACTTTTGTGAGCTTTAAGTCTATATTTTTCTTCTTTCTTAGTTCTACCATATGTTCCCAGAAGGACCAGTTTTTTTTTTTAAGCCATCTCTTGTGCATCCTTCTTGGGTCTTCCTTTTCTAAAGACTTCCACTTGAAAATGTATGCCTGACTGTCTGTAGAGATCTTCACCATGCTTTCAATTTGAATTACTAAGAGTATTGTTATAATTGCTATCAATTCTGCTCTTGTAGATAAGGACTATTTGTCTATTCCTGTTTGGAACTTGCTTTCCCTTCCATCTTTACCAATTTGAATCCAAGCTGCTCGCATCTTTATTTTTTCTTTACCATGATTAATAAGTAACCCATCAGAATAGAAGATTAGCTTTTCTTTAGATTTGAGATTACATTAAAGTATAACTATCAGATAATCTTAATATATGCTTTATTTAATATTTTCTCTTATAATAGATTCTTTCCAGGTTTCAATGTCCACATAATTTATTCTATCGTTTTAGATCTTGAAAGGGTTTTGATCTCTGTAAATAACTTTTTTAATCCTTTTTTCATGTGTTGACCTGGGATTGGAGATTTTTAAATCTCGTGTTCTTCTAGTGAACTTTCTCATATTGAGGTATGGTACTGTATATATCTTTATCTTTCTTATTCCTCTTTCTATAATGCAGTCACCATTTGGTGTTGTGCCTTTTGAACATACTGGACATTTTTATAAATTAGTTTTTTGGTCATTACTGGTATTACAACAGACAAAGTGCTCCACTATCATAACATTTTTCTTTTTTTCTTGTCTTAATTTTTTCCAAGTTACTTAATTTCTTTTGCTTCTCATTACTATCCACAATTTTTTCCACTTGTCTCAATTAGATTCTATTTTGGAGTATTCTGGTTCTCATTTTATATAAAACATATAAAAGAACTTATAAATATCCTGCAATACAAAAAAACCAGTATAATTAATCTGTTGACTTTTGTTGACTTTTTATACAGATGATTTCTAATAAAAATAAACAAAAAATGGTGAGAATAACAAAGTTGAAAAATAATTCTCAGCAGGAGCATCAATATAAACATTAGCAATTAAAACAAAAATATTGATCATTTGGCCATTCTTACTATACTATTTATTGCTCCTCAAAACCCAATAGTCTTAATCTTTATTAATTATAACATTGTAATTAAAACATGAAATTCCATCAGTTACAAACAAAGATATCAACAAGAAGATGAACAAAAACTTATGTAAGATTAAAGATCTAGTAAAAAAAAAGATCTTACCTTAGAAATTACAAAGGTCAATGTTTATGGGATTAATAAGTCCAATAATAAAGTATATTTACTTGTTAAACAAGCTAGACATGAGAATCTAATAATATGAAATCAACTACTAGAGTTAAGAAAAGTCTTTATAATAGCTATATGTAGTGAATATACAATAGAATCAATATTAGAGAATTTGTTAAAACATTTAATAAAAAAAGAATCAAGAAAGACTAGACAACACAAAAAAGGATCCAATAGCTATGGATAAAAAAAGATAAAATAATAGATTGATTAAACTTCTAGAATTAATTAAATCAATCCAATACTTTTAATATATTATTTAATGCTAATAAAAACAAAAGTTTTATAACTAATTTAACCCACAATAAACTTTCAATACTATAGATACTTAAAAAAAGAAAACCAAATATTTATACTATAATAACTTATCCAGTATACAAACATTAAGAAGAGACGTTAGAACACCATTTCAAATGTTTAGTCAATAAAGAAGCCATAGAAGATACAGTATATGGTAGAAAGCAAAAGAGAAATTAATTATTATATCCATAAAGAAATTAAAGATAAGAAAGAAGTTTAATATACAACTGATAAACAAGTAAATGATTAAACAAGATCTAGTAATTTGATAGAAGTCTTTTCAATACTATTTGTAAATACATAGAAGAAAATAAAACTATCTTCTTAAAGAATTATCTCAAAGCACAACTTAAAATTCCTCTAGTATCCATACAAAGCATAATAAATAAGCTTTATTGAAAATAAGGAAAAACTTCAAATAGGATATCTGGAATAGCTACTGCCTAAAGTACTAAAGTGATAAAAGAAGCAAAGTATTGCTAAAAATAATAAAAAATCTAAAAGTTCAGGGTATAAATCCAATGCACAGACTATACAAGAGCAAAAAGAATCTTCAATATCCTTAAATAATCTGGAGAAGGAAGCTTTTGAAAGAAAAGAGGGAAAGAAGCATATGGAAATTATTAATAATTGGGTTTATTATGGTACTAAATTACCTGGTTTTTAATTGTAGACAGAATTTAGAATAATTTACAATAATGACCTATAGGTAATGATTTTATTAATTAAAGGATTTATTCAAGTTAATAAAGGAGTGAAATATTATTTTAAAAGTTGCATTAGTATGTGAGAGTCAAAATATCTTGCAAATATTTTTTATATATACAATAAAGATATACCATGCTGATCTAACTATGGGTTAAATAATATATAAATAAACTATTATATAGTATAAGCTAAAAAAGTTTTTATCTGAAAAATAATAAATTAT
>CAJVPT010000300.1:0-33346 GCA_910592055.1 Acaulospora colombiana
GACCTAAAAGATATCTTATTAAGAGGGGTTAGATTTGGGATGAGATGGTTGGGTTTTGAGTAATATCAGAACTTAAAGAGTGATCTGCAGTAGTGATCTGCAGGCAATTATATTAAGAGTTGGAAGGGTTTTCACCTGAACTTCTAATGAAACGATAAATCACTTCCAAAGTTGTACTTAGAGTAATAATTACAAAGACAAGAGAGCTAGTTAGTGTCTTTTTAGCTTTAGCAATTCATGTTATATATACAGTTTACAAATGTTTAATAAAGCACACATAACTAGCCTGACAAAGAGTTAAAAAAAAAAAAATTAATAAAACAAGGCTAAGTCGTTATCTTAAAAAAAAATAAGAATTTGCTCTTTATGAAATATTATTTTATCTATTCTTAGGATTTGACAATAATATTATTCAGTATAATATATATTTTTAAAGTAACAATTATTATATTATTATAAATAATCATATTTTTTTGTTAAAAATTTTGTTGTGTAGCTTATAATTTTCTTGTTTTATTATATTTTTTTTACTAATTGAACTAGTGTATTAATAATATTTTCTTTTCTTTTATTTACTATCTGAAATATCTGTTTTGTTTTATTTATAATAGTTTATATATATAAATTGATATTATTGTTTTGTAGTTGAATTGCATTATAAATAGTCATGTAAATAGATTAATTCTTGTTCTTAATACTATTTTAATGATTATAGTTAAGCTTGCTAGTCTTATTTTGTTATGTATAGAATTAATGTTATTATTTATTATTTAGTACAAGTATTATTACTTGTTTTAACTAGTTTACTATCTATATAATAAGTGTTTGATAGATTGTTGACATCGATTATTTGGTATTGTTTTATTGTAATTATTGATTTTATTAATATAGAACTTCATTATATTGTTATAGAGATATTAATTAAATATATTTGAAAGCTGACCCTTATATGTGCATATGTTTATATTAACTATTAATATATTTTGATATTAAAAAATTAAAAGTTTGTATTTAAGCTATTTAGATTTGAGAAAGCTTTTATATCCTTCTGAATCTTAAAAGATTTGAGATTATTTGATTTATCAAATTGATATATTTCTTTTAAAGATTCTTTGTAATGTCAAGAAAGGTATTAACCTGTACTAATCTGACTATAAGCTTTATGAAGTTGATATTGACTCCCCTTTTTTGATTATAAATCAGTTACTATTTGTTTGTTCTTTTTTTTATAAAATAAGAAAGTAAAATACCTAATAGATATATAATAGAAGTCTTTAATTATTGACTAGTTTGAAGTATTCAATACAGTATTGTCTTATATTGAATTGTCTTTTTGTTTGTATCAAAGTTATAAAAGTATATTTTTTGTATTTGATATTATTTCTTTTCTTTGAATAATTGTCTAAAAAGAAAATTCAGAAGGTTTAAAAATTTTTAGAAATAAGTTTTTTTTTAATAAAAAATTTATAGATTATTAAATAATTTTTTTTAATCCTTTATCAGGTTAATTATATATGTTTTATTAAATATTTGTAAATTGTATATATAAAATAAGATACTAAAGCTAATTCTTTAACTCACTTACTTATCTTGATTATATTACCTCTCTAAGTACAATTTCAGGAGTAATTTACTCCATTAATAATTCAAGTAAAGACTTTTTTAACTTCTAATATTATTGCATATAGATCACTTATTTGAGTTCTGACAGAAATTAAAACCCAACCACTTCTTACCATACTTCACATTATTTAATAAGATTTCTTTCAACTTCTTTTCTTTGATTCTTTTCTTTTTATATACTGATTTTTTAATAGATATACTTTCTGTGTACTTGATTTTACTTTTTTAACCTTGTAAATATATATGGATTTCTGATATCTGTTCTTATTTGATCACCTTTTCATATCTAACATTTCATATTTTCTTTCAAAAGTGATTACATACTTTCTTTTGCATTTTTATTATCCATATTCTTGCCTCTTTTTTAATTCTCTTAATACAACATTTTAAATTATCTATTTTATAATTAGATCTTTTTCTATTAATTTCATATAAAAGCTAAGTGTATTCTGACTGGTTTCTGAGATCTTTTTCACCAGTTTTACTATCTGTTTATCAATCTCTCCTTTTTCTATTCTATCATTTAGCATTAAGTTTAATTCATTCTCTTTAGATTTCTTTTTCCTATCTTTTAAGAGTTTTTTGAATTATTTTAATACTTCTTCTATTCCTTTTTGTCATGCCTTGTTTTACTGAGTCTTGTAAGTTGAATATTCTAGCAAGTGTTTTATTGTTTCCTCTTCCTAGTCACATATAATATATTTCACTTGCTTATAAAGATCCAGTCTTCTTATAATCAGCTTAGTTAATATTGATAGCTTATAATTAATCAACTTGATAAGAAAGTTTTGTCTTGTAAGCTCTTAAAGAAGATATTTCATATATGCCTATTCTTTAAATGTTTCCATACTAGATTCCATGTGTATCTATACTAATCTTAAATTTGTTGGTTCCATTTCTTCTTGATTCTATCTTAAGTTGTTCATTAGTAAACTATTACTTTATTATTTATTTTTATAATACAGTAACTTGTCTTATAGAGATATTCAATATTGTATCTTGCCATTTAATTTTCATGATGATCTTGAGTAAGACAAGATTTTTCCATTTTATTATTGAAAACTTTAGTAATTCTTTGGAAAGGGTATCTACTTCTTTATTGTACTAAATGTTAGAGTGTATCTTAATTATGATAAACTTGAGATATAGTTTCTTTTTTTTATAAAATTTAATATTCATGTCTATAAAAACCAGTTCTATTCTTTTAATTATCTTTTGTGAGTTATTCTGATCCTCTTTTTCTATAGTTTTTTATTTTGGAATATAGTTTGAATTATTTGTATAAATTTTGATCTTGCTGTCTACTAGAGATTTTTTTTTTTTATAAATGCTGACTCAGCCTTACTTTGTTTGGAATGTGATAGGTATGTACAGTATATATAATGCTATATCTACCTATGCTTATTAAATATAGTTCGATAAAGAAACAATTTAGGACTATACTTATCTTGTAGTTTGTTGCCATCTCATTTTGAAGAATGCTAACCTGTCAAGGCTGGACTAGTGCTATATGAAAATTATAGAATGGTATAGAGTATGATTATGTTTTGGATAGTTTTGTTCATATATTTATTGACCAAATGTATAAATTGTTCTTTTATATGGTCTTTTCTTTCTTTGATCCATGGTTCAATTTCATGTTTGGTATATTTGCATTTTTTCGTCATCTTTTTGATAATGCTTTGTTGTACTTTCCAGAGTTGAAAATCTTTGCAACGTTTTTTTCATAGCTTTTGAAGATATTTTGTAATATTTTTTTTGATATCTATATAGCAGTTGTGTTTGTGTCTTCTTTCTGGGATTGTCTCACAAATAATTTGAGTTATTTTCTTGAGAAAAGCTCTTCTGATTGCATACTTCAGATATTTCTCATAATAGAGTGCCATTTTTTTCTTTCGTTTTTTATCCATTTTGATATATTGGTCTTGCTTGAGTATTTTGTAATATTTTTGATAATGCTATTAATTATGTATTGTTTTGTCATTGTCTTGTGTGTGATGCAAATGAAGGGATGTATGTTTGTCTCCATTTATTTATACTTGATACTCTGATTGTCTTTGTAGATTGAGGGTGCTCTGTGATATAATTTGGTTATTATAGAAAGTTCTTCATTCCATAAGCTTAGCAAGAATTTCCTTTGTTGTTGGTCCTCCCAGTTTGTTGTGTAATTGCTCATTTTTTAGTGATCTGAAGGTATTTGAAGGTAGTGGATCAATGAATTTCTTGAATTAGGTGGTTATTCAATTGTTTCTAGTTCTGTTCAAGAGTCTCCACTTAGTAAAGTGGACTGCTTATATAATTTTCTTGATTATTTCTTTTATTGGCACTTCCAGGTCTTGTTCATTCTATTGTATAGAGAAATATATTTCTTTTAGTATTTCAGTTTTGAATATAATGATTTTTGTATTGGATCTCATTTCTCATTGTTGACCAATCTCTGCTAACTGATCAGCAAGTCTAACTGATCGGCAAGTTCATTTTGTATATTTTCTATATATGCTTGGACTTTGAACAGCTCCAACTTTATATTTCTATGCTTATAGATTTTTTTGAGTAGTTGTAGGATGTTTGAGTTTTTCTGTTTTTTGTAGTATTGTGTAGTGGTAAACTTGTTGGTTTTTTTGTATACAGTTAATTGTTGTTATGTTGTTTGTATATATTTGTGCTCTGCTATAGTAAAGAAGTGTACGAATGGCTGAGAGAATGGCCATTAGTTCTGCTCTGATTGAGGAGAAAAAGTTTTGAACTTGATCTTAAAAGTTGAAATGTTTATTGTTTTTGATTGCTAAGGTTTATCCTATTTCCATATGGTTTTGTTCATTTTGTCAGCTCATAGAACTGTTAGTATAAATTTCAAAGTGTATATTGTCCTGAAGTTTTTAACTAATATAGTAGGATTACATAATGATTGATTCCTCTATATTGTACAAGTTATATATATAGTTCTGTATAAAGTCTTCTTTGATACTTTCAGTTTCTATGTCTTCATCTCTTTCTGTGTAAAATGGATGTGTTAGTACTAGTAGGCCTAATGATAGGAAGTTTGATGATATTCAGCTTTTGAATTTTGGTTCTTTGTTGTTAAGTGTTGCTGTGTTGAAACTCTACTATGGTGGACTGGGATTTCTACTGTTGTTTGTCTTATTGCTTCAAAGTTACAAGTGGTTTCAACATTATTTGACTGGTTAATATTGTAGCTTAAGCATTTCAGTAGAGGAAATTGTTCTGAGTCATGTATATAGTATTTGTACATTGTCAAACTATCCAATTCATCTCTTAGAAATCAGATAAAGACAGAGAACTATTGCAGGGAAGCACCAAGTTAGAGTCTAACGTGATATGCAAAAGTTCCTAGTTTTGACAACAATTTAACAAGAGGTTTATCACTTATGGTTAGGTGAAAAAGGCAATTTGATATTTTCGGGATCAAGATAATTTTATTGTTTGATAAAATCCTGAGAATTCTTGGAAGGGAGAATTCCCACCTTTAAATACATAAATGAGTTATACAAAATATGGAAATAGAAGAGATAATAATAATAAGAAATGATAATTATAATGAATCTATTAGTTTCGCTAGACTCTTAAACTATATTATAATAAACAGAATTTAAGTATCTATCGAAAATAATAGTATAGTTCAATATGATAGAATGGGGGAAGTTTCTGAGTCATATTTGTTCTATTTGTCCGATTTGTTCAAAACAAACAATGCCAATCCATAACACAAGGAATATTCTCGAAGATCTGGGACCCAGGTGATAAATTGGACTTGATAATCGGATGATTAATATTGAGATTGTTACAAGGATTCAAAATCTTTATAGGATGAATTTCTTAAGGTTTACAATAGACATACGTAAGTTAATAGAGCAGAAATCAAAAAATGAGGTTGAGATCATCACGAACCCACTTATGGTTAAGAACAAGATCCAAAACCACTTTCAAGAATGGATAAAATATAGACAAATCTTAAACATATAAGATTTCCCACATTGGGAAAAACAGTACAAGTCTAAAGAAACAATCTAGGATAGATGGTTCGACGACGTATTAGCTCCAATAATAGAAGCAATAAAGATAAAAAAGGCAATCTGAAGTAGAAAAACTGCAGCACCCCAGGACCATCAGGAATTTTATACATTGTGCTTAAAAACCTGGGAAAAAAGGGAGTAAAGCTGGTTGAGTTACTCTTCAACAAAATCATGAGAACAGAAGAGGTCTCGAAGGACTGGAAGAATGGAAACGTGTACTCAATACCTAAACCCAAAGAATAAATAAGGAATATCAACATCATTTATCCTATCATATTGTTGAAAACAATGAGAAAAGTTTTCATGAGTATCCTAACATCAAGACTTGCGATAGTATGCAACAAACACCAGATTCTGTGCATCAACAACTGGGCAGGATTACTGGGAGGAAGCACCCAGAAGCCAATCCACATCCTTAACAATATCATAAAGGAGGCGAGAGAATTCAAGAAAGAGGCCTGGATCTTCAATCAGGATATAAGTAAGGCATATGACTCCATGAACAGGAATATGCTAATCCAAGCATTAAGAAGAATCCGAGTACCAGAAGATATAATCAAAATTCTGAACAATACACTAGAGAATAGAAATAACAAAGTAATCACAGTGCATGGCCTAATGGAACAGTACTCTGTACAAGATGGCATCGATCAAGAAAATACCATCTCCCCTTCTTTTGGAGAGTGTATTATGATCTGCTATTACAAGAAATTGAGAACCATCACAGTAGTTACACAATAGAGACAGAAATATTACTAGACCTGATTGCACCATACCAGAAGGCAATTGCCAACACAACAAGAAAGCAAGCACCGATCACAGCCACCGCATATATAGATGACACTACCTAGTTTGCAAGCAATAGAGTAGAAATGCAAACCATCCTAAATAAAGCCACTGAGTTTCTCAGGATAAATGACCTATAGATAAATAGTGAGAAATCATCCTTTTTCTGTATCAATGTACCCCCAAAACAAAGAAGTGAAAGCATATAGCTCAACGGAACTTAGATCCTGCCAGTCCAGAAAAATGAAGCAATAAGAGTTCTAGGGGTATGGATAACAGAGGATGAAAAGAAAACTCAGCAAAAAGACATTATCAAAGAAAAAATAGACATCACGACCTGAATACTGGTCTGGAAGAAAATTACAGACAAACAAATACGTTATATACTGTAATCAATCAGGCCCTGTTCCCAGCAATCGAATACTTACTCAACAACTTAGTCCTGTCAGAGAAGGAATGTAACAAGCTGAACAGCAAAATAAACAAAATATTTAAACACAAAGCCAGCCTAGCCTCAATAACTCCAAACAGTATCCTCCATGCAGACTCCAGCTACAAGTTGTTCAACCTATGGGACTGGCAAATCTTATTGCATGGGAAGAATCTAACAAATCGATTTAATAGCCACAACTTGTGTGGAATCACTACCCAAATAAGACTCCAACAGCTTTAAAATAACTATTGGTTCAATACTTCAATCCTTACTGATAAACTTCCATTCTGGATCAGAAAAAGAAGTAATCTGACAAATGATATTCTAAACATATTGAAAATACAAGGAATCATGATGGCACCAACGGCACACACATGGTTTGAAAAACCAGTTAAAAATGAGGGCAAAGCAATTAGAGATATAGTTACAGAAGAATAGTATAATAGACACAAAACCTCTCTTAAGAGCAGACGGATAATGCTCAAAGACCAACTCTTGAATGATAACAAAACAAGAATTTTATCTTGGCAACAAATAAGAATGAGACTTGAGAAACAAGGAAGAACACCTGAATGATATAAGGAGCTAAAAGAATTAATGATTCAAAACTGGTCAACACTATTAGTTGACAAGAAAGACTCAAGCCTCAGAGGATACTACAGTGATAGCAGCACCAACACTAACAGATTCCAAACAAACACTCCAGTACTCCCAGTCCAACACCAATCAACTCTAAAATGGTTAGCAACCAGAAAAGACAGAGAAACAATATTAATAAGGAAAAAAAGACAACTAGAAAAGAGTAAAGCAATAGTAAACCACATGGTCATCAAGAACGGGATATCACCAGTCTACAAGTGCAAAGATTGCCCACTCAACAATTAAAAACTTAGGAAAAAATACAAGAACCACCAACAATGCATAATGGAACAGCTCTTAGTACACTCAGTGAATATCAAAGTCAGAAAGAGCAAGGTAAGAATCTTTTCAGGACAGCAGGAACTGAACACCGGACAGTTTTTAATCAATAGATTGCAGTCATCACCACAAGGTATGGAACTCGCTATCAATGAATCCAACAGGCAGTACCTTGACACATACAAACTAAAGATACATCTGAATCCACTATCAACTACTGAAGAACTCATCAAAAGAAAGCTACAAGCCCCAGACAGGATGATCCAAAGGCTACTAGAAATAGCTAGACAATTAACAACAGAGAACAACCTCCAATTCTACACAGATGGTTCCTTCACAAAACACAACACTAGAAGCAGAATAGGAATTGGGTGGGTAGTCCTCTCTGAGTTAGGCAATGAAATCACGACCTTCTAAGTAGAAACTCAGGACACCCCATCCTTGACCAGAGCAGAATTAACAGCATTCCTTACAGCAATCAGCACAGTCAACCTCAACAAAAAAATTAAGATATTCACAGACAGTCAAGGGGCAATTAATACAATAAACAAATCAGTACAGAAGAAGCAAGCCAAAAACCAGAAATCAGAATGGCCAAACAAACTCTTAGTCGGCACAATACAAGAAATTATTATGACACAACAAACCAAGATTCAGTGGATTAAAATAAAAGGCCACTCTGGTAACAAAAGAAATGAACAGGCAGATAAATTAGCAGCTACCACACTCACAGACAAATTCAAAGACATCATAAAAATTCAAGAACTACAGTCCACAAGTAGCAATATAACACTGAGATGGGATCAAGCCTTCATAGATTTGCCTTTTAAAATGTTAGGAAGAACCCTATTGAAGACTAAATGGGCTAGCAAGTGGATGACATTACGACGAAACCAAACATGGCTAATAGGACCAAAAGCCAAGGAGATAAATTGGGAGATGACTATGCAGATCCTGATACCATCCAAGATTATATCTCCCCAAACTAGCCAAGAAGCCCACAGAGATAGAACATTCTGATGGAAAATATGGATCAATGAACTTCCTACACTGGCAAATATGAATATATGGAAACCACAGATATATAAGTCAGAGACATGTATAATCTGTGGAAGACAGGAAAAAAAGGATTTACATTCTTTTACCTGTGGATCAAACAGAACAAGGTTATCGAATAAGCTTACAACACTCCTGACACTAGAGGGTGAATGGCAACAAATAGTTACAATCCATCAAGAGCAGGTGGAAACAATTCATAGAATCAAGTACAAGACCAGAAAGCCGGGTAGACTTCAAGGACATAATCAGAGGGACTATTACTCACAAAATGGTTCAGATAGCAGTGGAAATCATGAGTAATGAGAAAAAGGCCAAAATAGCAGTGAAGAAGGCAACAGAACAACTCTGGCAAGAAAAAAGAAAGATTTGGAAGTTAAGATATGACTTGATAGTGGAATGGGAAAGAACACAAAATATATCTAGAAAAATAAAATGAGAAAGAACAAGGCATAATATCAAAACAGGGAACAAAAGGTCATCACAGGATAAGAAAAGAAAACAAGAAGTAGCAGAAGATCTGTATATAGCACCAACGAACCATAATAAGAGAAACATTCTTCAAAACAGTTTCAATATTAACAAATATTAGTGTTAGTGAAATCATGACACGCTAACATTCATCTTTGAGGTGAACTGATTGCAAGTCACAGGGTTTATAAGATACTGAGTCATTAGTTTTTCTCCTATCATAAATGTATTTTCTTGCAATTAAATTTGTATACATAAGAGAATATCAATGATTAAATAAAAACTACATGGCATGACTTCGCCAGCTTAAAAAAAAAAAAAAAAAAAAAAAAAAATTTATTTTTTTAGATTAAAATTTGAACTTAAAAAATTTTTTTTATAAATATTTATTTAAAAAAGTTTGTATTTTTTATTCTTTTGTTCCTATAAATAATATTTTAAATTTTTATAACATTTCAATAAAATTTAATTAAATTTATATATGACTAATTAAATACTATTAATATTTTTCCGATTTTTAATATTACACACTATATATATACTATATATATTTATTTATTTATTGATCTATTAATCAATAATGCAGTAATTAGTACTTTGTAGATCAGATTACAAAATATGGGTTTAAATCCTTCAAGGGACTAATGTGATTCCTCAAATCAAAACATAGGTAAAATCTGACAAATCATCTATTGGTCTAATTATGTCTAACTAATATTTCTGAATATAGCTGGTACAGATCAAGATGATTTATAGTTTTTATTGATTCTGTTGAAAATAAAGATCTCTATAACATAGGACAGTCTATATAAAGATTGTGATTAGATCTCTATTTGAAATCAAGTAAGATTATTTTTTATAAGACTATATTACTATTTGTTAGTAGCAAGAAGAGTAGATCAATAAATTAGTTACATGTCATTGAGAAAGGACTGACTAAAAATCTTATCTGATTTCAAGACTTCAAGTATGTATCTTGGTGGGAGAAAAAATCCACAGATCACTCTGAAGAACTAAAATTTGAATCCAGGATAAAAAAAATTCAATAGTTTGAAAATTGATTTAGAAAAAATTAAGAAAAAATCATACAGTTTTCTGATAAGGTAGTGTTTATACATAATTAGTAAATATATAAATAACTACTTATGTATATAGATTACTAATATAAGTATATATAAATACTTGTTAGTATATACATTATCTATATACAGTATATACAAAAAGTAATATAAGCAGCTGATTATGAAGCTGACCATAAGAAGACCAGATCTTTACAAGCAAGTAAAATGCATTACATGTGGCCAGGAAGAGGAAACAATAGAACACTTGCTAGAATGTTCAACTTACAAGACTCAGTGGAATTAGACATGGCAAAAAGGAATAGAAGAAATCTTGAAAAAATTTAGAAAGCTTTTAAAAGAAAGGAAAACTGAATCAGAAGAGAAAGAGTTAAGCTTGAGAATAGATAATAGGATAAAAATAGGAAAAATCGACAAACAGATAGCAAAACTGGTAGAAAGAATCACAGAAATCAGTCAGAACACACTTAACTTCTGTATGCAACTAATAGAGGAAGAACTAGTTATCAGAATAGCAGATTTAATATGTCATGGCAAGATAATTAGAAAAGAAGCAAGAAAATGGATAACAAAGATGCAAGAAAAAGTACACAATCACTTTTGAAAGAAAATATAGAATGCAAGATATGAAAAGATGATTAAATGGGAATAAAAATTAGGAATCTGCAAATATAATAAGATAAAAAGACCATTATATCCATGAGATTAAGAAAAAAAGAACAAAATTACTGAAAGTTAATCCAGTAAAAAATTGATATATGAAAAAAAAAAAGTTGAAGACAAGAAGCTAAAAGAAATCCTATTAAATAAAATGAAGTATGGTATGAGGTGGTTGGGATTTTGATCTTTATCAGAGCTCAGAAGAGTGATCTGTATAGTGACCTGCAGGCAATGATGTTAGAAGTTGAAAAGGTTTTCACCTGAACTTCTAACAGAGTGATAAATCACTTTTGAAGTTG
Source organism: Acaulospora colombiana (assembly GCA_910592055.1). Taxonomy (NCBI): domain Eukaryota; kingdom Fungi; phylum Glomeromycota; class Glomeromycetes; order Diversisporales; family Acaulosporaceae; genus Acaulospora; species Acaulospora colombiana. The sequence goes on from CAJVPT010000300.1 coordinate 11,360, forward strand.
CACTTAGAAAGATAATATAATCAAAACGAGTGAGTTAGTTAAAGATTTAGCTTTAGCATTTCATTTAATATGTATAGTTTATAAATATTTAATAAAGCACACATAACTAATCTAACAGAGGGTAAAAAAAAAAAGTAATATAAGCAGCTGAGTCAAGAAAGTTGTCTTATATAAAAATATACAGATATATCATTAATAAAAATCATAACAATGAATTCATAATTCAATGGATAATAAATACAATAGACAACTTTTATATCCTTATAATTTATTTTAGAACTAATTCAATCTTAATAGGTTAACTTTCATTAAAGGAATGGTAACAAGTCATAAAATAAGTTCCTCTTAAGAGAGGCTATCTCTATTGAGTTTTGTTTAGTAGTAGATTGATAGTATATCTTCAAAAGTTTTTATATAATAATACTGTATAAATATAAATAAAACAAGACAAAGCCAGTATTATGAATATATATACAGTTTCTTCCAAAAGTTTGAGTCCACTTACTATGTTTTTATTATAAATTTCAACTTTGACAATTTTTAAATCCTTAATTATACAATCAAAAATTATAAAATTTATATATTGTATATTAAATCTTAATACTAGTTTTATTTATTATATTTTTTTTCAAAAAATTTTAATATATAATTTTTAAAGTTTTATTATTGTTAAAAATTTTTTTCTTTATCAAATTTTTATGTTTGAAGAATTTTGATTGGCTGTTATTATAAATCATATGATAATTAATAAAAAAATAAAGATATTTAGCAATAATAAAACATTAAAATATATTAATAAAAATTTTTTTAAAAAAATATGAGAAATAAAATAAGAATTAAGACATAATATATATAATTTTTATAATTTTTGACTGTATAGTTAAGGATTTAAAAATTATCAAAGTTGAAATTTATAATAAAAACATAATAAGTGAACTCAAACTTTTGAAAGCAACCATATATATATATTTAATTTTTTAGTCAAAATTAATTGAAGTTATTAAAATTTTTTAGTGAAAGCATCAATAGAATTCTCAAATTTCAAAAAAAAACTATTTTAAAATTTCTAGAAATAAAATTAATAATATTTGATTTTTTATTATTACTTATATTTTAACTATTTTAATAAGTTATATATAGTAGTTACAATATTAAGATTATTCATTACTATAATAGAAGATAAATATTATAATAATCTCATAATATAATAGCAGAATTGTTAATTAAAACTTATATCACCTTTAATATTAACTCTTTTAATCAATTTTTTGAAAATAATATAATAAACAATTATAGATTTAATAAAATCTTATTTTTATTTTTCAAGTTTATATATTTATTTATTGATTTATTGTTAGATACAAAACTGTTTCTTAAATTTTTTAAAAATGATTTTTAATTTTATAATATTAATATTAATTCAATTATTCTCATAATATGCTATTTATCATTTTTTGGTTTTATCTTAAAAGTAAATATTAAGTATATACTGTAAATAAGTTTTGTCTTTTTATTAATTAATTATTATTGTCTTTTTAAAGGTAGTTAGTTAAGTTATAGAATTTTGAATTTTATTATCAAAGAAAAATTCTATTTATAGTATATTGAAGCATATTAATAAAGAATGTTATTCAAAATAATAATAATATTCTTAGAAATAATAATTATTATATTAATATATATATTATTAAAAATATAAAAATATAAAACAAAATAACAAAAAAAAAAAGAAAAATTGAAAGAATAATTAAAAAGAAATTTAATATATAAGGATTTATTGAAAAATAAGATTTTTATAATAATTATAAGTTTTGAATATATCTCAAAACAGATAATTTATTTAATATATATTATTAGCAAACAAAATAAATAGATTCAAGAAATTAATAATAAAGAAATTAAATTATGTAATTTTTTTTTTAAGCTAGCTCAGCCTTGTTATTAGTTTAATAAAATAATATGCAACTGTACATTGTAAGGATTATAAAGAATATTATATATGCTACTATTCTTAGAACTAATTAGATATTCTAAAGAATCTATCTGATAGTTTATTACCATTTTAGACTAAGGAAGAACTAATCTACCAAGGCAAAGCTAGTACTAAATTCAAGAGAAAAGATAGATATAATATTAGTATTTTTAAAAATAAATTGTTTTATGTATTGATTGACTAAATCTATATAGCTATCCTTGATAAATTGTTTGTTCATCTATTTAATAGGACTTGACAATGCTAATTAAATTATATAATAGTAAATAAAAACTTTAAATAAATATTATTAAAGGAGTAAATATACAATATATATAATATATTAGAGACTTCAATTTTTTAACAACTCTTTTTTCAAATTCTCAACTGAAAAAAATTTTCTCATTAAACAAAAATATAAAATGAACTTGTTCTTAATATTGACTTTAATTAATAGTTATGTTTTTCTTAATTATTATTCAGTTTTTTTTTTTTACTACAAATAAGTATTAAATATGGACTTTTATTAAAAAATTAATTCTTAAACATAACATTAATAGTATTTACATTGATAAATTAACTATAGCCTTTTGCAATTTTCCTATTATGTTGTACTAACTGAACAATATCCAGATTTATTGGAATAGAGTTAAATGGCTAATGTCTATTCAAAAATAATAATATTATTGAAATATGAATAATTATTTATGTGTAGTAAATTCAATAACTTGATAATATTTTTAGAATATAATTGTTATTTGCATTGTTTTCACCTTGACTAGGTTTGTGTGTTACTTTTGTGTTATTTCATTTAATTCCATTAATTAATGAAGTGTTGGCTATAATAGATCTTTATTTTCAGATTTTATAAAGGATTTTTAATAATTGTTTATCAGTTAAATTTGTAATTTTTCATCAAATAGTGAATTTAGATACTGATTGAACTTTCTATAACTATGTTGAATAAAGTGTCTTCTTTGATTAATTTAGATATTGTTGTTATTAAGCAGTTTATGTTTGATTTTTGCTTTGTTTTTTTAATATTTTGTTAAGTTTATGTATGGATCTGGTTTTCTGTTATGTAATCACATTGGAAACATCTTGGGTCTTTGTATAATATTGAATATTTTTTATGAAGTTTATTTCTTATAGATAATGAATTGAATAGCAATTTTGTTCTGAAGGTGGTTAGGGCTCTGTGATTATATTTGTTCATTTTCCAATAGCTTTTATTGACTTTCTTTAGTCATAAGAATTTAGAGATGTTGTCAGATTTATAGATACAATTGTTACTTAAGATAATTAAAAATAGCTTGATATATAATTTGATAAATTTTATATAATATATAATATTAAGTCCTATTTATTATTAATGAGTAATGAAGTAGAGAATTGTGTTGGCTTATAGGAGGGTAGACTTGTATATATTGAAATAGTCGATTAAATGGGCTTGCCTTCAATTTTATCAAATATTAGATTAATATTTTTGGTTTTTGTTAAGTTCAAACATTTTTTGATTATATGACTATATTAAACTTTAATTTTCTTATTGATATATAATAGGAACTTGATATTGGGAAGTTTGGATATAAAGCATATTATATTAGTATGATGTATAGTATTTTTCATTATTTTATTTAAAATGATTCATAATTCATGATAGGAGCCAGAGATATGAAGAAATAGTTGTAAACTACCATTGTTTCTACTTCAATTCTATTGGTTCTTTGGATTACTACTATGTTTATAAAAATATTTACTTGAGAAATTGATAGCCATGGTTGAATTAGGACAATTTCATTGCTGAGGGATTTGGGGATAAGTTATATATCAATTTCATGTAGATTGTTAAGGAGATAAAAAATATTATTATTTTTTTTATATTATATTAATTTGATTACTTCGATGAATCTGCTTATGATACATAGTTAAGTATGACATTGATATTGGTTTATATAGTGTGTGACCTTATCTATGATATAGTGTTATTCTCTAATTGTATTTTTATTATTATAATTTTTTTTGTTTTTATAAATTCTATATTATTTATATTTTTAAATACCCAGAAAAGGGGTTTTGGATTAGTAAGGGGTAGCATATTGCCAGTTGTTGTGGGGAAGTTTTCTTTGAAATTGATATTTTAGCTGAGGATATAACCAGAAGTAATTTATTATATTTTTGTATGAAGTTCATCCCATGAATTTATGCTGAATTTATTATATTGTGTGATCTGTCTAACTGTTTTAATATTGTTTCTTAATAAATATAGGATTGTTGTCTTGTTTATTTTGATATAGAGGCCTAGGGAAAGCCATATATTCTTGTATGAGAAAGGACATAGATTTAGATGGATATTAATTTTGTAGTCTACTGCAATCTGGGCTGCTTCTGTAATCCATAATTGTTTAAAATGTTAAGGATAACAGATTGGGCATAACTATATTGCACTGTTAGTTTGAATTGATGAGATCTCTTGTTGGATAAAAGAGATAGTTTTCTTGTTCACTAAAATAGTGGCTAATATTTTAACTAAAATTAATGTTTTCTAATTCTTGAGAGCTATTGAATTAATTTTGGCTTGTGAAAAATAGGCCCAATTTGATAAGGTACATTTTATACTCTTTTTCTTTTTTATTGCTTTATTGAATGATATTTGAAGTGTATTAATATCATATTTTCTTAATAATATTATTTGAAGAGCATAATAAATCTAAGCTAGGATAATCTATTGTTATATTTGCTTCATAATAGAGCCATTCCACATTTTTTGATTAGTGATACTTTTGATAAATTTATTGGATTTATTTAAAAGTCTTTATTTTGTTAACAACTTAGAGGACTTGCTAGATAAATAGATTCCTAGGTATTTGATATCTTATTCAAATGGTTTGTGAATAATTTCTATATCTTTAACTTTTAAGTGTTATTTTTGTTTATTGCTTTTCTAAGAGTGGTTTGTTATTAAATTAGTTTTTGATTTGTTGCAAGTTATATGATTCATTTTAAGGAATTATGTAAATATATCAGTCGTTTTTTGTAGTACTACTAAGTTTTGTATGAAGATTGTAGCATTATCAATATAGGCAAAATGTTATTGTTGGGTAATAGAGTATTTTATATTTTCAAAATAACTGAATCATAGAAAATAACCCATAATAATAATATTATAATTTCTTTTAATCCAGTTTTTGTAAAACTGATATAAGATGGATCAGGTTGTAATAGAATATAAACTAAAGTAACTAGTTTATTGGTAGCTTCATAATGATGTTTGTAAATTTTGAAGATAATTTTATTCTATTCATGATAAACTTGAGACTCTTGAAGTTGATCAAGTCATATGCTTTTGAAATGTCAAACAAGACTAAACAATATTTTTTGTCAAGATTTGAAAAGGTGCTAATAAGTAATCTGATAATGATCAATAGTTCAAGAGTACTCTGATCTTTTATACCAGCAAAGTTGAATAATGATAAAATATTGAACTCAGCTATTGTCAATAATAATCATTTGTTGAGGATCTTGATAAAAATTTTTCTACTTGTTTTTATAAGAGCAATTGGTTTAATATTATTTAAGTTGTGGGACCAGATAAGTTTTTTTGGCAGAAGTATGATAATGAATTATTTCCAAGCTTTGAAAAGGTTTTAATTTCTTAATATATTGTTAAAAAGCTTGTTTAATGTAGTGAAAGCTGGAATTCTTATATGTTTTTATACTTCATATAGAACCTTACTAGGGCCTGGAGCTTTGTTTTTTAGAAATGAGTTTATTGATTCTTCTAAATTTTGCATGATAATGGTATTGAGTAGGTCTCAATAAATTTTCTCTTTTATTTGTCATTTGAATGTATAGTCTTGTTGCCATAATTTATTAATTTCAAATTCTTTAGATATAAGCAGCTTTTTGAAATAATTTGTAATAATATCAGTTAAGATTTCAAGGTCCTCTTGCAGTTGTTGTTCATTAGTGAGAATTGAGAGATCAAGAAAGGATTTGATGTTATTGAAAGCCATTTTAATATAGTATTTGGATCTGTTTCAAAAGTTTGTGAAGTTTTTTTATTCTTTTTTGAATATTGTTTGCTATTAATGATATAGTTTTCTTTTATTTTTCTGTGATTAAGGTCTGGAATATTTTTTTTAGTAAGCTTGGACTGGGAGAAGATTGTGATACTCTCTGATAATACTTCTTGACTTTTTATGTAAAATAATAAATGAGATATTTAGATATTATTTTCTTGAGTACTAGCTTGATGTGTTTTAGCAGCATCAATTTTTGAAACAGATTTCTTTTGTTTTTGATTGATATTTATATTTTTTTGATAGGTATATTTTTGTTGAAGACTTGATTGATTATACTTTCAAAAAGTGACCATGATAAAAAAGAAAATTGATCAAGTTGTAAGATGATATCTTCTTTGAATAATGCCAGTTGTTCAGATATTGCTTTGTCAAATTAATATGCTTTTGTTGTAAATTTTATTCTCTATAATTTGTATTCAAACCAGTCAAATATTATTTTAATCTGCTTATGATTAGAGGTTATGGACTCTGGATCAGATACATTATAATTTAATATTTTGCTCACCAGATTGGAAGTGAGCCAGACTTGATTGATTCTTGAGACACTTGTGGATATAAGATGTGTATATTTATGTTCCTTGAAAAAAGTCTTTACTGAATCGATTAGGTTATATAGATTGTTATATATTTTTCTTTTTTTTTTTGTTATTTGTAGATATATTTATTGATAGTATTTTTTTTGAAAATGTGTTGAAATTTTCAGCTATAATCAGTTTAGTTTTATTATTGGAGATAAATTAAAACTAAATAAGTAACTATTATTGTTACTACTGGTATTCATTAAATCAGAGTAAAGAGAAGAGCTAGTTCCAGGTCAGGTAGCTCTGGTTCAATAATAAAGTTATCTGGGAGTTTGGTGAAGTAAAAATAATTGCTAAGTTTATTGGTATATTTTGGGAGAAATTCGTCTTCTATAATGAGAAGGGTAATATTGATTTGATTGATTTTGAGAAAAAAAATTGTGTTTTCAAGTGTAGGAATATCAGGTAGTACTAGATGAATCTACTCTTGGGATAATTTGCCATGTATATAATTTTGATCTTGTTTAGAGTTTCCTTAAATTTGAGTGAATCTTTGTATAAATCTTCTTTTAATATATTAAAATTTTTTTTGATAAGTTCTAATAATTTTAGTAAGAGGATTTTCTTATTTGAGTTAGGTTGGCAATAATATATTCAGGTTCCAATAAGAGCTGGAATCTGAATTTTGAGTTTAATAATTTCAAAAGTGGATTTACTTCACTCTATTGTTGAATTAAAAATATAATGTTAAAGTTCTTACTGATTTGGTGTAGTAAGAAAAAGACATATTTTGTTCTAATATAGTTAAAGGGAAGGGTTCTGACTGCAAAGTTGTGTTATTATAATAATTTTGTGACATCTCTTTTGACTATTGGATTGTTGTCTACTGGGAAGTAAATAGCTAGTTCAGTTGGTAGTTCAGTATATGAGGCTGAAAGCTATTGTTTAAAAAAAGAGAAGTCAAAGTAGGATTCTAGAAGTTTGCTTGGAACTAATGATGAGTCCCTAAAGTATTTAGCATATAAAATTTCACAGATCATTTATGTCTCTTTTTAAGGGACAAAATTCATTGTTCTTCACTTCAATAGGGACAAAAGTCAAGAAATATAATAAATCAAATCCATGATTTGAATAATAGAAAACAATTGTGAATAGTTTTTTAATAGTTATTAATTTAAAAATTTTAATGTTTCCTAATGAGGGACATTTGACTTTTGTCCCTATCTCCTCCTTTAGGGACCTATCTTTACCTGGGATATAATAAAAGTTCCTAAGTTCTGTTATTAAAGCTTTTCAATCTTTCAGCTGAGCTCTATGTTTTAGTGGAAAGAGATCCTTAATTTTGTAATAAGATTCTTGTGTTTATTTAGAAGTTCAAGTTTTTTCTTGAAGAATGTTTCTGAGAGGAGATCAAAATTATAGTATATTTGTTGGCTTTTGACTATTTGTATTAATAATTGTAGTGATGAAATAGGGATAGGATGAGATAGTTTAATTTTTATATTTGTAGGAATAAGATCAGAAGAGATAAGAAGTTCAAATAATTTGTTTTTAATTATCTTTTTATAATATTTGAAAATATCATAATAATCTATTTTTGATAATATTGAATCCATAAAGTAGTTGAATTCATATTTAATAATTGTTGTACTCTGCCAATGTTTAAGGTCTGTCAGATTACAAGTTTTGAGATAGGCTGTGAAAAGTGCTTTGTTGATAATATTTTTTATTTTGCATTTTGTTGCTTTGGTAATGAAAGTAATGTTGTATTTATTGTGATAATTGTTGTGATATTGTTTTTTAATTTCTTTTCATTGTAACTGGTGTTTGCCTTTAATTAATTTTGTTTGTATAAATTTGTAAAAGAAAGCTCTATATCTAAGCTCAATTTTGATAAATATTGCTTTTAGGTTTTCAGGAGCTCTGATAGATACTTTTTGTTTGATATTTAAGAAGAGGTTAACTATTGCTTCTAGTTCACAGATAAAGGTATTAAGTTCTTGGTAAATTCTCAGAAGTACTTTTTGGTTTTTCTGGAGTTAACTAGCCTAATATCTAATTCATTATTGGTTTAATCAATTCATAAGATTGTAAAATCCTTTGGAAACCTTTCTGATTGATTTGTTGTAACATAAATTATTGTTATTTGTGATTGATTCAAATATTGTTAATCATTAGCTTTATTATTATTACTTTAGATAGGATAAGCTGATTAATATGTGTATGCTGCATATGGACTAATATAAGGGTAAATTGTTTTGTATCTATTTGCATATCATTGATACAGATCATTTTTTCAGTTGGAACAAGTGTGTTTGAAGTAGATATAAGGATTTGAGTTTTTTGTTTTAGGAAGAAAGTGTTGAAGATTTTGTCTGTTATAATATCAAGAGATGTGAAGGCTGTAGCTCAGTTTTTTGATCATAACTTCTTTTATAACTATTTTATGATCTTCACCTATAAGTTTAAAGGTTTGTTGAAAGTCTAGAAATATGTTAAAAGTTGTTAAGGTCATGAAACAAGAGTGGAAATATTGATATTTGTGTAGAGACTTGAGAATCTGTTTCTTTGAACTGTTTTAAAGGTGGCTACTATTACTTTGAACTTGGTTTGTTTATTCTCTGAACTTTTAATGGGTATAATCCAGATAAGTAAACAGTTTCCAAGATTTGGGATGAGATAAGATGAGGAGGTGTCAGTAACAAATAGTTTGTTCATTTTTGTGTTTTTGTAATAAATTATTGCTAGTTTTCTTTAAATATCAGTGATAAAAATATCAAGAAAGATATATTTATGTTAGTGACTAGATTCCTTGGAAAGAAGCTCCCAGGTTTCTTTAGTTTTTTCTTCAAAGCTAAAATTTTTGGAATTTTCTAAAATAATAGCTTTGGGTTTTTTTGGAGTATATAGGAGTAAGTTTTTTTAAATTAATTTTTTTTTCTTGATTATTATTAATAATTCTTGTTTATTATAAATTTAAAGAAAAAAACTCTTTTTATTAATTCTTTATCCATATATATACTGTATATATATATATATATATATTTTAAAAAACACTTAACTTGCCTATTTTATTGATTATATACAATACATTTATATTTATTTACAGAGTGGTTGTGTAAGCTATTTTCAATGTTAAGCAAAACAATAAAATCAATTGGTAATAGGCACCCACTTCCGTTGGTGGTGGAGCTCGATTTTATAATCCCTTGTGACTTGTTGTACCTGGTTAGAAAGACTAATGTATCTAGGCTCCATCAGTATGTTTAGTAAGGATGTTGAGGATGTTTAAAGTACCTGTAATGATTTCTTTTATTGTTTTTCTACATATTATTATGATAGATATGTCTTTCTGAGCAGTAAGCTTTTTGGACTTGTGCTTCTTCTTCTTCAAAGTTTTGAATATTTCCATGGCTTTCTTTCATATTTGGATGTGAATACATCTGTCTGTCCATATATTGTAAGTGATGAATCTGATTCTATAGATGATGTTACAGATTGCTTCTGCTATTTTGTCAGATGGAATAAATTGACTGATTGTTTGGATTACTTTTCTACTAATGTCTCTTCTGATTAGAATATTCCATAGATCATTTGTTTCTAAGTAGTTTTCGATTTCCTTTTTGCAGGAGTGTGGGTTTCCTTTTTCTGTCTGTGTGATAGTTTCTGAATATATAGTATTGAGTATCATTTTATTGACATGAATTCTATGATACTTACATCTGAAGGGATAGATATTGTCTTCAATTTCTGAGCAAGTGAAGCATGGGAGTGATTTATAAATCTCGGGTTTGCAAATATATAATTTGTCCATTATTAGAAGTTCTAGATTCCATAGTTTAATAGCAAATTGTCTGTGGCTGTAGTCTATGTTGTCTGTATAATTGCTTGTAATTTTTGTAGAGTATAAATATTGGAGTATCTTTTTCCAATCAATATCGGTTTTTTGATATTGATTAAGTTTGCTATTTTGATCAAGTAAATCCATTTATATGTGAGTATGACTTGTCTCATTCATTTTATTGTTTTGCAGATAGTGTTAATAATTTCTAGCTTTTGATTGTAATTAAAGGTGATAATATTGAGTTTCAGAAGTTTTTGTGTCAAATTGTCATTGATAATATTATCTTTTAAACTTTGTTTGACTAGCTTGTCTACTTGTTTTAATTCATTATTAGTGTTTTCTTTTTTGTTGATTTTGATCTAGCTGATTGAGGTTTGTACTACCTTGATGCAATAGTATAAGTTGTAGATGAGTCTGACTTTTGATATATTTTTAATTTGTCCTAGCAATACTTTGTCAAGCTCCATAATTAGTTTAGCTAAATTTGTTTGTATGAGTACTTTTTGTTTGAATAATAAGGTACTGACTGCAATAGTTGTAGCTAAGATCTCTGCTCTGAAGGCTAAGCACTGCCCTGTGATTTTGAATTTGAAGTTGCCATGTTGTGTTGTACTGATTAAGAAGATGATGTCTACTTCTAAGGCATTGTGATAATTGTAGTTGAAAGCTCCATCTATGGTTATTTTGATCATCTCATTGGTATCAATATTTTTGTTAATATCAATAAGTTGTTGTATTGTGGAAGCTGGAATATCTATTAGCTGTACTAAATTTTTAATGGAAGTTGGATTTGTGTCAACCTCAACTGCCTCCATGGTTTGATTAGGTTCGTTGAGCCAGCATTTAGTACTACTGGGTGAGAGCTGGATCCTGAAGTATAGCTTTTCTGAAGTTTCTACATTTGTTTTAGATATTTTGATTACTGGAACTTTTTACAGTGATTTTGTTGGGGCTGTAAAGCAGCACATATAACTTCTTTTATCTATGTGTTGATTCAATTCACATTCTGGACATTTTACCAGTAATGAGGTATCTGTGGTAAGGTAGTGACATAGTTTGGTGTGGGCTTTGTCTCAACTCACTTGTTTTCTGATAGTGAAGTCATGGTATTGCAGGAGAACATACTATGACTTATTGTGATTTCTTTGTTGTTCTTGTTCCAGTTCTATATTGCATTTGATTTGTGTTTCAGGATTGAGTTGATTAAAACTTGTGTAGTTGTTAATATAGATTTTTGTCATGACTTTGAGTATTGTGAAGAAAAAGCATTGTTTTCACTTATTTGTTTTGTTGTGGTGTGCTCCTACTTGATACCAATTTGGAGCCTTTTATGGTAGGTGTTGAGAAGTTGTTTGATCCACATTATGTTGTGTGCTCTTAGTTCCTTTCTGTTGGAGTTGTACTATTTATCAGCTATGATGTCTTTAATATAGATAAGTCTGTCATTGTTATTTCTGATTATTGTTTAGCATTGTAATGTGATGTTTTGGACCTGTATGTTGTTAATTATGTCATGTATTAATTGGCTTTTGCTGATAAGATCTTTGAACATTTTTTGAGAACATTCTCTTTTTGTCATGCCATCTATTGCAGTTGTTGAGTTCTAAGTCTGATTATTTGTTCTACTAGATTATTACTGCAATATAGTTTTTAAAAATACCTGCAGTGTTTCTGTTGTTGTCATGTTTCAACTTCCATAATATTGTACTGATTGCTGAGGTGTGCTAATAAGATTGGAATAGTTTTTGAGAGTTTAACATGATATTTGAGGCAGTTGCATATATAACAGTATATTCATTGTGTTTTATTTTTTGTTAGTATCAGGTCTGTTAATAAGTATTCTATCATAGGAAAAAGGATGTGATTTGTACTGTAATGGTGCATCTTGTCTGTGATTTGTTTTTTGGCTATCGAGTTACAAATTGTGAGAACTTTTCTTTTAATGAGATTACGTTAATATTGTCTTTTGTGCCATACACCTAGAACTTTTATTGCCTGTATTTTAGTAGTTAATGTTACTTCATGTTCTTGAAAAGTAATACTTTCTTGTAGACTATTAAGTATTAGAAGTTCAGATTTGAGAGGATTAACTGTGATATTGTTGAGGTGATAAAAGGAGGCACTGATTTTCATGATATCTTCAAGTTACTTTCTATTTTGAGCAATGAATATAGTATTATCCATATATGCTGTTACAGTAACATTAAGGTTTGTAGGGCTACTGTTGTCAAGGTTTAGTCTATAACTGTTAAGTTGATAGTCTTTCAATGAGCTGATTGTGCTTATTAGGAGGTCATAATATATGCATCAAAGAAGAAATGAGATTGTATCATCTTGATTGATTCCTTCTTCAACTTTATATGAATTGGTAAGTCTAAAATATGTGATTATCTTATTAGACCTGTTTGCAAAACAATTGTTGATTACAGTATATTGATTAATTTGTTTGACATTTTTATTTATTGGAGTGAATTGATCAGTCTTAGTGTATTAATGGCGTCATATGCCTTGCTCATGTATTGAATAAGCATGAGGCATTGTTTGTTCATTTCTCGTGCATCTTTCAATACTTGATTTATAATTGTGATAGGTTTGCATATACTGTTTTGGAAAGTACTACCCAGTTATTTTCTAATAAAAATAGATGTTCGATCATTATTTTACCTAGTCTATTATTAATGAGTTTGATGAAAATTTTTTTGATAAATTTGAGAAGAATGATGGGTCGAGTAATGTTGATATTGTGTTATCAATTCTTTGGTTTGGGTATTAAATATATTGTACCTTCTTTTTATTCTGTGGGTAATCTCTCATATGTGAATATATTATTGAAAAGTATGATTGTGGCATCTAGGGTCTCTTTGTTAAAGTGTTTATATGCAAGATAAGGAATTTGTGATGGTCTAGAAGCTGATTTGTTACTAGAATTTTTGATTACTTGTTGTATTTCTTTAGTAGTAAATGAGATGAGTACAGACTTGTACTATTATTCTTTGATAGTGGTGATGGGTTTATATGTATTCTATCAGTGTGTATCTTCCAGTTCAAAAATATATTTCTTTTTTGTCCAGTTGTTGAAGTGTGAGCGAACTGTTTCTTTGATTTCATGAGGTTTGTATATTAGAATCTTTGTATCACCTTCTTCTTTAATGAGGTTAGTTGTAAGGATACTTATTTTGGAATTGTTTAGGAATGTTCTAATGGGTTTTTTCTTGTCCATTTCAAATCAGTTGTTACAGTTTTTGAGAGCTTGATCTATGTTTTCTTTAGTGATATTGTATATATTCTGTTTGTTAATGGTTTTTTCCAGGGTGATTAGTTTGTCAATTTCCTCATTTATAACTTTGATGTCTTTATTGAGTGGGAAGAAGTGAATTGGCACTTGTTCACAGATGGCTTCATGTAGGTTGGCAAATTGTTTAAGATTGACTCTGCCATCTTGTTTGTTGTAAAGATGGATCTGCTTTTTGTATTGTAGTAGCTAAATAAAAAGTAAAGGTTTGGTTAACTTTGAGTATTTAGGTCTACTTCTTTATTTCTCCCAGTATTTTTGAATGTATCTGTTTGTGACATTGAGGATAGCTTGTCTAAGATAGTTCTAACTTCTGTTGATATCTATTGGTTCTATCTTAAGGAGGCTATGGAGTGTTGGCATTTATGTATCAAGTTTGGCAACAAAGACATTCTATTGTTTATCTGAGGTTTTCTTTCACTAAAAGTGAGTGTTTATGTGAGGCCATCTATTTTGCTTATTATTTGTTTCTAATTGTCAGCTTTCTATATATGTTATCTGTAAGTTGTGATCAGTTGTAATGTTCATTTCTTCTATTATGAATGCATTTATCATGCAATATGTGAGGCATATATTTGTCCAGATCATGTCAATTATATTAGAAAAAATTATAGAATGTAAGGTATATTCTTTTTTCTGTGGGTTGTAGTATCAATATGTATCAATTATATCAAAGTTATAGAGTTGTTCGCAGAAGTTGTTTGTTTTATCTTTGTGTATTTTTCTGTTGTTGGAAGCTTTGTTCATTCTGTTTGAAGAACTTATATTGAAATCTTCTCTAATAATAATATACCGGTTCATGTTATTCCATTGTTTGATCCATTTGATTATTTGATTTTGTACTGCTATTCTGAGTTTTCTGGCTCTAGCTGATAAGTAGATCCTGATAATTATACAGTATAGTTTATTTGGGAGTGCAAGATCTATATATATGATTCTGTCTAAGTATCTTTGTATTTTGATTACTCAATCGAAAAGGGGTTTTTTGATTGCAACCCCTATCCCAATACCAATATGATTTTCTTCTTTTCACCATATGAGTAGTTTTCAGTTTTCCAGTGTTTTGTATTCATACTTGTTCCATTTGTTTTTGTTGATATAATTATGTTCCAGTTGTTGATTTGCCATGTGATAAATTATGTCTCTCTTTTGAGTATGTTATTTAGGTCCTGACAGTTGAGTGTTGCAATAGTCCAGAAGGGTTTTTTGATAGAGGTTCCAGATGCATCTGTTATAGAGTCTCAGTATAATGTTTCTATAGTGTGGTGGCAGTGGGTGTTTAGATTATTTGTTTCTGTGATTAGTACAGTCATCTCTGTAGTACTGTAATATATTTTGCTTATTGTTTGTGTTATTGTTTGATTGCTATTAGTTTCCTCTAGTATATTAATATAATTATAGTTGTTGCTGATTTGATTTTTATTATGAGTGGTTTTTTTATTATATTCTGTTGTTGTTAAGAAGTTGATCTTATTATTATTATTACTATTTGAGTTATCCAATATTACTGAAAAGTGAATTGTGATTGTCTCATATTGCTAGAAAGGATGTTTGTAATAGTTGATACTAGTACATTTATTGTTCTGTTTATGTTGCCAATGGATCAGTGAAGTTGTTGCTGTTGTTGTTGAATGCCCTGAATGTTTGTTTATTCAAGAGTTGATTCATCAGTGGGGATATCTGTTGTATTGCTTTCCTATATATATTTAGCATCAGCATAGCAGTATCGTTTGAGATTGTCAATACATTTATTGAGATCATTAAGTGACTCTTTAATTGTTGTAAGTTTGTCACAGATCACAGTTAGCATTGAGAGAATGTCGTCAGTTAGGTTGGGATTGTTTTGATGATTTCTAGTGAAGTAAGTTGGTCTTTTGATTACTAAGGCATATGAAACTGGTTTGATTGGTTTATTTTTGGATGATGTATGTGTGAGTTTACAGATATGAATGGATTTAGCTGGTCTGAAATGGTCATAGAGTTTTCTGAATTTGTGAGCTTGTTCCTGATTATATTCATTCTATTGTTCTTATTGCTCTTTAATTGTATAGTTGACTACAAGGTGTTCTGGACTGTCACAGATGGTACATAGTTTTGTATCAATAGGTTTGCAAATTAAAGTGGTTTTATCTAGGTTGAAGGTTTCTTGCAATGCTTGTTGAAGAAGTTGTTCATTATCAAAGCTAAGGACTGCGTATTTTCTGGGTCTATATGACATCAGTTGAGGTATATAGCATGTTTTTGCTTTCAACTGTTGATATATTTGTTTGAGGTTGAATGCGTGAGTTTTTGGTAGAAGATTGGTTAGTTTCAGGGAGAAACATCCTCTTTTTTTTATTTGTATTAGATCCCATGTTGCATCAAAGATTCTTACTGAGTCTGATTTGATCAGAGTATTCCAGAACTTGAGTATCTTGAGCTTGTCTTCCTTGTTGATGAAAGTGATTGTGGTTGACTGCTATATTTGTTGGATTGGCATCCTAATATTAAAGGTTTGCCCAAATTTGGTGAATGTCTATTGTATGTCTATGAATTTTGTGTTTAGGAAGATATTCCAGACTTTGATACTTTTTTCCTTATTGAGTTTGCTAATGATTTTGGATAGTGATGTAAGTATAGAGTTGCCCAATTCTATTAGAGTGATATTGCTAGCTATGGCAGTAGATTGATAATCACCAAAGATAGTGATAATATGGTCAGTTTTTTCTATACATTTGTTTTGAATTGTGAAAAGTCCTTTAGAGAGTTGAGTGTCTTGGTGAGAAAAGTGATTTTATTTCCAGCAGAGTCTTATGATAAGAGATTGGCTCTGCTTCTGAGTTTGATTCTTTCTCTACCATATCTCATATTTCTGTCGAAGAGTAATCAAGGTCTTGGTCTTATGTCCTGTCTTGTTTCGTTCTTCCTTTGTTGTCCAATGGTCTGCCAGTCTTGGTTTTCTTGAGAGGAGATGTTGTCTTCGAAGTCTATTTCAATGTCTGAGTCATCTATTCTGTGAGGTCTTGAACCACCCATTTCTACTTCCTTCCCTTTTGCTGTGAATGTCTTACTCAAGTTGTTTTGGATTTTGTTCTGTGAGTTTTATTTTTCTTCAACCTGATCACTCCAAGTGTGATTGGTTCCTTTAGTATGTATACTTCCTGTTATTATTGTTATAGTATTTTTGTCATATATGTTTGTTTGTAAAGTAGTTGGGGTTGGAGAGATAGTTACTTTGTATGAAGTTGTTTGTTTTATGATAAGTTTTTTTTTCATTTTTTGCATTTCTTTACTGATAAGGTTGTTCTTGCTCCTGATAAGTTTGTCGATGTTGTAGTTAAGCCTGCTATTTAAATATTGTATCTTTTTGGTTCTCTCCATCTTTCAACTATTTCTTGCATTTTTGTAATTTTTGGTACTACATTACAAGAAAATAGAAAAGAGTTGTATGTCTTTATCCATATATAAAAAAGATATTTACAAAAAGTTTTTACACTTTTTTACTAATAAAGTCTTAATACTTTTCTTAAAACAACTTGAAATATAACTTCAAGAGTTATCTCTACCTTTTCACCTTTGTTTATAAATCTTTTTACTTAAAAACTTGATTTATGGTGATCAAAAAAAGTCAAGTAATACCTTTGATACCAATGGCAAGAAAGTTTTCAAAGAAAGAAAAACTGATTATGAAGTATCTAAAAACATTTCTAATCTTTAAAGCAAGAGGTTTATAGAGATTTTCTGCATAAAAATACATATTTTCTTTCTTTTCGACTGTCTTAATCTACTTAGAGCTTTTACTTTTATGGCTTTCTAAGAAATTTTGTCTACCTTAGTTTGATCCTGAATTTTAGGTAGTATAAATACTTACCAAAGGTAATTAGTGACATAAAACACATTAGTTTTTGAAATGTAAACAAACTCCTATTGATTATATTCATATGTTTTGATAACATTATTGATAATTGAAAAGAATATTTCAAAAACATTTGTCTCAAAAGCTCAAATATCTTAATAAAAACTTTAATAATATCAAAAAATCAAGTGATAGATAATGTAAATTGCAAACCTTCATTTCTTACTTAAGTTTTTGAAGTGTTAACAAAGCTTTAATAAAAAAAAGCTAAGATCTAAATATTTTTACTGAAATATTCCAATCTGATGCTTATTTAAATAAAAGACCAATAGATTAACTTTTCTAATACTGCAGATAGTGAAAAAGAAGATTTTTTTAAGATTTAAATGAAGCAAAAAAACAATTTTAATTAGATAGATCCCTTTTAAGAAGAGGTTATTTTTATTTTTGGACTTTTTTGATAAATATTGAATTGTCTCCTTTCCTCAATCAATTTTTCTCTTTTTCCTTTTTTAACTTAGCAATTTATTAGTTTTTGGATCAATCAACAATAACAAACTATGAATAATTATTCTAGTGGATAAAGATTATTACCAATCTATTATAGGAATATAATATTCTTCTCAAAATTTGACTTAGAGTACTTATATATGAAAACAAGTTAGTCACTTTATGAAAGTTTGTAAATTATTATAGATTTTATTTTAATTTTTCAATAAAGACAAGTCATCATGGCATAATTGCAGATTAAAAAAAAATAATAATAATTCTTATTTATCATATTACTCTAGTTCTATTTTTAAATCATGTGGTATATATAATATAAGAGATGTCTTATTAATTCATAGGATAGATTCAATCATTAAGGCAAAATTGATTTACATAGTATATATTATTTAATTTTTTTATTTTATTATTATATCTTAACTATATTTAGCTGATTACTAAAGTAAGCAAATCTAGAATATTGATCAAATTTAGTAAATTTGATAGACTTGATTACTTTGGTTATTAAATAATTAATATTTAATTATATATTGTATATAAAAGTCAACTGTTAAAGCAATTGACTTAAGGTTTTACCTACCAAATTTTTTTTTTCTGAATATTATATATTTCTAATAAACTTTTAATTAAGCCAATTCTTCCAAAACCTTTTTCAATATATTTGTATAATCTATATTATTTATAAATTATCAACTTTATTATATTACAATAGAAATATTTTTTCTTAACTTAAAGTAGATTATTGCTATAGTTGTCTTATTTATTTATTTGGTTTAGAGATTATTGAATAGATTAACAAATTGATGATAACTATGAGATTCACTATTCTATAAACTATTCTTTGAAAACAATTAGGAAGCCTTGTTCAATATTGGAGATATTCACTTAAGAAGTAATTCATAAATTTAAAGTTTAGTAAAAAGTTTGAATTTTATTATATGAATAGTTTAAAAAATTATTTTATTATTAATATTATATATTATACTTTTCACAAATCAAATTTTAATACAAATATCAATCAAACTTATCCTTTTTATATTAACAACTTTTGTTCAATTTCTATCTGCGCCAGAAATCTTTTTTTATTTTCAAAAACTTTTGAAATTAGTTCAAAGTTTATTTCTTATACTTTTGTTATCCAATATTATTTTAATTAAATCCTTTTTGTTTCTATTTTTCATTTTAAATTTATTACTATTAAAAAGTAATTTTTATTATCTGATATGTACACATTTACTTCTTTAATAATATTTATTTATAACTCATATTTACCATTATACAATTTAATTTCTTTATTGTTGATTTCCTTGATTTATCTAATTTATCTACTAATTATATACTTTGAATAAATCACTTGACTTTTGGCATACCTAAAACTTACAACCATTACAAAAATCATTTATTTTTCAATGAACTCTAATATCTTAAATTTTTTTAAATCTTCTATTATTTTTACTTCTTTTTTTCTATTTTATTTCCTATTTTTATCTTTTTAATAATATATATATTAATTTAATAATGATTACTCTCAAAAATATTTATAACTATTTTAATAATATTTTTTATTATCATACTCCAATATATTATAAGTAGAACACTTAACTAGTGATAAAATCCTTGATAACAATGTAAAACATCTAACCATTCATTTATTTGCTTTTATAAAGGATTAAAATATAGGCCATAAATTTTATTAATTTGGATATCAACTTTTGTAATATTTTTTATTCACATCACTTAAAAAAACTTTATTATCCTTAGTTTATATTCATCAGGAATAGTTTTTATTAAGAGTTTCATTTTTGCTCTCACTTTTTCTAGTTTCAGCTCATCATCCGTAACTAGTTTTACCTTTTTACTACTTCTCCTAGATTGAATTCTTTAGTACTTTTCTAAACTTGACAAACTTTTAGATTCTGATATATCAGTTACTCTAGATTTTACAACTACTATAGGATCAAATTCAGGTTCTACAAATTTGAGCTAATTAATTTCCTTTTTTAAATCTTCTATTTTATTTTTTTGCTGTTCTGATTCTTCAGAAAATTTGATATTAATATATTCCATTAGGTCTAATTGTTTTATAAAATTCAGTAATTTTTTTCTAGTTTTTTGACATATGTGCATAATTTTTTATTTTTTAAATAAATTGATTAATTAATAAAGATAAATTTTAATAATTTGACAATAATTTAGTTTTAATCTTTTTTAATGTTCTCTCTAATTTGAGTTTTAAGTGACAATTCAACTTTTGGTATTGATATTTATGCAACTTTAGATGCCAATATTTCAGGTAATGCAATAGATAGTCTTCTTCTAAGCAATTCAACTGTTATAGTAGGGATTAAAGATTTGGTATCAAGAGTTACTAAAAAAACTGTTAATACTTCTAATGCAATTAATATGAAGGAAGTTTACAATGACAGGAAAGATTGCAAAGATAAAGGCAACTATTCTTTGTAAAAAACATACCTAGTTGATTTTTTTTTGTTTACATATTTTAATATCAGCAAAAAAATATTAAATTAATAAAGGAATATTTAAATAAAATTATTCATATTGTTTTAATATATTCAGGGCTATATATAATATTATATTATTCATATTGATTGTATCCAAAAACTCTTTCTGCTGATCCTCTGACAACACACAAAAAAGATGTTCACAAGAAGTTTTTATACTTCTTTGCTAATAGTGTCTTAATACTTTTATTAAAACAACTTGAAGTATGACTTCAAGAGTCACCTCTACCCTTTCCCTTTTGTTTACAAATCTTTTCACTCAAAAACTTGACTTCTAGTGACCAAGAAAAGTCAAGTAATACCTTTGATACGAACAGCAAGAAAGTTCCCAAAGGAAGAAAAACTGACTGTAAAGTATTTTAAGGCCTTTTTAATCTTTGAAGCATAAGGTATATAAAGGTTTTTGATGACAGAAGAGCTTATTTTTCCTTTTCAGTCACTGTTGAGCCTCTTAGAGCTATTGCTTTCATGGTTTTCTGAGAAATTTTGCCTATCTCAGTTTAACTCTGAATTTTTGGTAACACAAATCTTCACCAAAGGTGATTGGCTAATATAAAACACGTTAGTATTTGAAATGTTATGAAGCTTCTATTGGTCACATTCATGTGTTCCGATGATATCATTGGTGATTAAAAAGAAGGTTCTGGAAATGATTACCCCCAAAAAGCTCAAGTCCCTCAATGAAAACTTCTATGACACCAAAAGACCAAGTGATGGGTAATGTCAAATTGCAAATTTCCTTCTCTTACCTAAGTTTCTTAAGTAGTGACTAAGTTTAATGAAAAAAAGCTGAGGTCTAAATACTTTCCTTGAGATATCCCAATCTGGTACTCACTTAAATGAAAGACCAGTTGGATTGACTCATCCAATATCGCAGGTGATAAAAAATAAGATTTTTTCAGAGGTTCAAGTGAAGCAAAAAGACTATTTCAATCAGGCAGATTCTTTTTGAGAAGAGATTGTTTTTATTTTTGGATTTTTTTGTGGACCTTGAATTGTCTCCTTTCCCCAATTGTTTTTTCCTTTTTTCCTTTTTAACTTAGCAATTCATTGGTTTTCAAACAATTAACAGTGACAAACTGTTGGCAATGATTCTGATAGATATAAGTTATTATCAATCTATTAGAGGAGTGAAATATTGTTATCAAAATCTGACTTAGAGTACTTTTGTATGAAGATGAGTTAGTCACTTTGTGAAAGTCTATAAAATAATGTAAATTCATTTTCAATTTTTTAATAAAGACATGTTATTGTAGCATAATTGCGGATTAAATATATATATATATATATATAATATTACATTATTATTTATTATATTATCAAACTCTTTCTGCTGATCCTCTGACTACACACAAAAAAGATATTCGCAAGAAGTTTTATACTTCTTTGCTAATAAAGTCTTTATACTT
>CAJVPT010000301.1:0-33333 GCA_910592055.1 Acaulospora colombiana
TGGTATTTGTCAGTATGCCAGCATTTCTTGTTTGCTTCTTTGAGTAAAATAAAATCTTGAATGTTGGTGGATTTGAGAAGACAATTTTGACTAGTGGTAATGGCGATAAGATTAATTGATAAGTTGATAAACTTGATCCACTGGGTACAGCTGGTTCCAACTTGGTTATTGATAAATGGTGATATATTATAGTTATTTGTTGTAAGTATAAGTAACTCTTTTATGGTTTGATTTGTTGTGGTATTAGTTGTGGTTGAATTTTTTTTGAAAGTCAGTGAGATATTTTTTGATTTGGAGAGGTTTTGACAATAGTTACTATAGTGACTATAAGGAAATTTGATGTTTCTATTTGAGTAAGATGATGTTGAGAAGTTGAGAGGACTTTTGAGATTGTACTTGATATGTGAGCCCATTGGGATTGATTGCATCAAATCAGTTATAATGGTTCATATTTCATTTTGTGTTTGAGAAAGATTCGGATAGAAGGTTGGGGAGTTATTACTTTCTACTTCAATGGCGTTGGAGTGTTGATACAGGAATATCTTTTTAGGACTTGGGGATATAAATGAAAGAGGAGGTGGTATGTTTATGGTTGGGATGCTCTGAAAAACTTGTGGAGCAAACATGTGTCTAAGTTCATCAATGTTATTTAAAAGGTAGGGAAGATTATTTCACAGAATGTGCCATGTTGATTTGATGTCGGGCATAGGTTTTGAGACAATACAAGGTTGTATTGAGCAAGTGCAGGGAATTAATTGGTAAAGATTGTTATTATTGTTATTGTTTTTGAGGATATAATGACCTCCCTTTATTATTTCTGTATTCTTGATGTTTCTGCATCTCTTAATGAAGTCAAGTTTGTTATTGTTGAAAAATGCCCAGAATAAGGGATGTGGATTTAAGCAGGGAAGAGTGTCTCCAATTAGATTTGGTATGTTAAGTTTGAAGTCTTCAAAACAGAATGGAGTTTTGCCTGGTGAGATTCTACTGATTTTAGTGTAGAATTCTAACCATGTGTTTTTTTCAAGAGATTTGTATCGAATGAGCTGTCTGATGTTTTTGACATTGGATTTAGATAATGTGATGGCTGTTGGTTTAGTAATCTGTAGGTGAAGCCCTATTGATAGCTGTGAATCCTTGTATTGGAATGGGCAGTTATTGGAACAAATGTTGATTTTATATGAGAGGGCTGTAGAGGCTGTGTCTAATATCCAGGAATTGATTTTTGGAAATGTGTTAGGTTGACATATTAGACAAGCCCATATCAATGTGCTCATTTGGATGGATAAGATCTCTTTTTTTATGTGAGGAAGAGTCTTGTTGTTATTGAGTATTGATGTTAAGAGTTTTACAATAGTTTGGTCCTTTCAGGCTTTGAAAGATGTGACGTTAAGGCCAGCTTGCAAGAATAGAGCTTTGTTAGATATTGTTCTTTCTATGCCTAGTTTGCATTTGATGAGGTGATTGAAAAGAGCTTGTAGTTTTTGTATGTCATTGGCCTTAATTACTGCTACCTGTAGGGCATACTCTAGTTGAGCTGGGATGATCCATTTGAAAACCTGGGTTATTATAGATCCATTCCAACTTCGTTGTTCTATTATATGTTTAGTATAATTTTCTATTTTTTCTTTGAGTTTTCTTTTTGTGGCAGTTGATGAAGATTTGCCTGATAGATATATTCCAAGATACTTGATGGATTGATTTAAAGGCTTTGGTGATATCGATATGTCCTCCACAATGAGCTTCTTTCTGCGTTCCTCACTTTTGGAAGAGTGGCTAGTTATAAGATCTGTTTTGTTTTTATTGCATGTAATATGATTCATCTTGAGAAAGGATGTGAATATATCAGTGGCATCTTATAGGGTTGTTAGTTTATGTGTGAATATGGCTACATTATCGATATAGGTAAAAATGTTGTTGCCCTTTGGCAAGTTTTGCTCAATTTTAGAGATTATCGGATCATAAAAAATAGTTCAAAGAAGGGGTGCTATTGTTTCTCCTTGGTCCAGACCCTGGGAGACCACCAGTGGATTGGTGATATTGTAATGTAATATGAATTGGAGAGATCTATGCATTAATAAATTCAATATAATCGATGAGATTTGTTAAGGAATTTTGTTTCGGTTCATAGCTGCTAGAAGGCTGTCAAGATTGACTGAATCATAGGCTTTGAAAATATCAAATGAGGCTATCCAGAATCTTTTCATTAAGTTGGTTGAGGTGTTTATTAGGGAGCGAATGATGGAAATGGGCTCCATAGTACTTTGATCTTTTGTGCCTGCATAATTTGATTGTAAGAGAATGTTATTATTGGCAATGATAGAGAATATCCTTGTATTAAGTATCTTTGTAAAGATCTTACGGCTAGTTTCGATTAGAGCTATTGGCCTGGTGTCCAACAGGTCATGAGACCACACTAATTTTTTGGGAAGTAGGGTAATGACTGATTTTTTCCAAGATACTGGGATGGGACCAGTTTTAAGAATTTCATTTAGGAGCTTTCCAAATATCTTTTGGGCATATGGATCGATATGTTTCCAAGTTTCATAGGGAATTTTAGTAAGGCCAGGTGCTTTGTTCAGAGGAAAGGATGAGATTGATTCTCCTATGTCATTTTGATCGATTGTGATGAATGTAGTGTGGTATAGGTGAGTAGGTATTTGGTCAATGGAACTATAGTCAGGGAGCCAATTTTCACTGATAGAAAACTTTTTAGGTGTGAGAAGCTTGTGATAGTGATTAATTATAATTTCATCAAGTGTGTCTGGGTTATCTTATAGTTGAGAGCCATCATGGAGAATAGACAGGTTCAGGGATGGCTTGAGATCATAAAACACTATTGAAATATATTGTTTAGGTCTTTTCCAGAAGTTTGAATAGTTTTCTTTAACTCGTAGTGAGATTTGTTTAGCCATATAATAGCCATTCTTTTTTGTTTTTCTATTAATAATACTTTAAGGATTTTTTTAATAGTCCCAATTGTTGGAGGGAGGCTCGATATTTTTTTATGGAAGAATTTTGCTTTGCCAGTAAGAATGATGTTGGACGGCTTGCTTCTGTTTTTGTGATAGAACTCTTCAATTGCTTAATGGCTTAGTTAATCAGGAAATAGTTGTTTTGGTTTTGTGGGAAGTTGTTGCTTTTTTGTTGAGATGTTAGAGTTTAGGGCATTTTTGATTATAAGTTCAAATTGGTGCCATTTGGGACACGATTCTGTTTCCAGGGCTATGTTAATGTCTTCAATGAAGGATTTTAATTGTTCCTTCGTTGCCTTGTTAAATAGGTATGTTTTTGTTGAATGGGAAACTCTTTGTGGTTTGTACTCGAACCACTGAAGGATTATTGTGATGTCTTTATGGTCTGTCTTGATGTCGTTGAAGTCAGATATATGATAATTTAGGATCTTGCTTGCCAATTTAGGAGAAAGCCATACTTGGTCAATTCTAGAGGTGCTTGTTTTGATGTAGTGTGTATAAAGGTGTTCTTTGAAAGTGATCTTACTGGCATCTATCATATTATTCATCAATCTGTAGATTTTGCATTTGCGATTATTTGTTGGGGCATTGATTGATAGAGATTTTAGGGGGTATATGTTGAAGTCTCCTGCTATAATAAATTCGTGATTCTTGTGGGAGTGAAGCAGTTGTTTTAGGAATGAGTATGCAATGTCTCTATGAGAAATAGAGTGGGGGAGATAAAGGGTAACTATAATGATATCTATTTGAGGTTTGAACTTGAGATGTATAGCGCACCAAAATTCATTGGGAGAAAATGTTTCAGTTATATGATTTGAAAGAGTTTTAGAAACAATTATGCAAGTGCCATTGCTGGGGGCTTCCTTAGGCATACTAGATATGATTATATTGTTGTTGGCTTTTTTGGGAAGTGGTTTTGAGGAAGTGTGTTTAGTCTCGGTACAGATTTTGATTTGCCTTTTGTTAGTTAAGGAATTTAATAAACAGTGTAGTTTTCCTGCTTCATTTAAGCCTTGGATATTGAGAGTTGAAATCGAGAGGAGCTTTTTTTGATTTTGCTGGTTTTTTTTTTTGGTTAGGAAATTTGATGGGTGGTATTTGTTTGGCTTGATGGGATTTGATTGAGGTTTGTTATTATAAAGGAAGGACTTGAGTTAAGGGTATAATTCATAATTAATAGAGGAGAGGGAGGAGAGCCACATCAGGATTGGGTAGCTCTAATACTTCCACAAAGTTCTCTGAGAGTTTTTAGAAATAGAAGTATTTTTTTATGATATTTAGTTTCTCAATGAAGAATTCATTCTCTTTTAGTAGCAGAGTAATATTTTCTCCCTCGTTCTTCAAGTTTTCATTTGAGGTTGGGAGGTCTGGAAGAATTGGAAGGACTAGTTGAATCTATTCTCTGGAAATAGGACCCAGATAGTTGTTTTTAATTTTCCTGATATTGTCACTAAACGAAGAGTTATTTCTGTTGAGGTCATCCTTTGAGAGGCCTAGTTCCTTTTCAATTACTTCAAAATCGTTGGGAAGGAAAGGACGATTAGATTGTTTAAAAGATGGATCTATCCATTTGGATTCAAGAGATAATTTGAAAAGATAAAGGGGAATAGTTGCTGGATAAGAGTTTCGATCAGAGATTGGTCATTGATGGGTAGTTCTATGCCTGTGTTCTCACTGTGCCAGTGGGGTGATGGAAGGGGCAATTTTTGGATTAGGTAATCTTTCAGCAATAGTTTGAAGGCGTAGTTATTGTTTCATAGGGTTTTAGAGACTTGGTTAATATACTGAATATCATTGGGTATAGGAAATAGGGAAGCTAGGTCTTGAGGAAGTTGTTGATAGGTATCAGGAAGATTGATTTTTGGAAGGGGGAGGTCGAAATATTCATCTGAAAGTTTGTTGGAAACGTAAAACTTTTCTCGTAGTTGATTGACTAGTTGTCTGAGGACATGGAGTTGTGCCTATTCTGTGCTGGGAAAGATAGATTTGAATACCGAAGGAAAGTTCTGGGGTTGGTTGGGAGGTTTGGTAGTTTTTTGAAGAAACTTTCAGGTAAAAGATCAAAGTTATAAAAGCATCTCAATGCTCGGGCCATTGGAGCTGTCATAGAGGGGGCATCTAGTGGTAGGGCATAGGACAATTTGATTTTGACTCTGGAGGGGATTTCATTGGGATGTTTAAGGAGCTCTGGGAGAATATTCTTGATAAGTTCTTCCGAATACTTCAGGAGTTCTTTGTAATCTATCATTTCTTTGGAAGGATCAATAAAGTAATTGAAACCATATTCTAGGATCTGGGCAACTTGCCAGTGTCGAAGAGCGTGAAGGTCAGAGATTCGAAAATACGTGACAAAGATGGATTTGTTGATGACGATGCTAATTTTTTTTTTGGTGGTTCTGTTGATATAGCCGATGTTATGTTTATTGAGATAATTAGTCTGAAAGTCTTTTACTAGCTTTTCATATTCTTTTTAATAAGTTCCTTTTAGGTCTTCAGACTTGGCAAAAGATCTGAAGAACACTCTGTCTTTGTATGAGATTTTTGTAAGGACTGCTGATAAGGCCTTTGTGGGTGGGATGTGGGGAAGGTTTCTGATTTTTATAAACATTTCCACCAGGAATTTTGGTAAGGGATTGGTATCATTGATGATTGTTGCCATTTCAGTAATAAAGGATTGATAGTCTGGAGGACTTGCATTTTTAATGTCTTCAGAGCCAAATACCTCTTCAGTTTCATTGGCCCATGAGAGAGGAGTTAATTGTTTATTACTAGGATCGATTTCCATATCTGTGGCTGTGTTCTGATCTAAGGGGGGTTTATCTTGATTGGTGTTTTCATTTGAGCTATTTTTAGATTTATTGCCTACTGAGAAAGCAGTATGATGTTGATCAGGTTCAGGGATGCATTGAGCAGCATTAGGGGTGTTGTAAATCTCCTTATTTGGTTGGTCTGTTTCCATGAAATGATCTTCTTGTGCGACAGGAGTATTGGGAGGGGGTATAGGGGTTTCTCTTTTTTTGAGGGAAAAAGTGTTGGAGGATTCATCGGTGGAAATAAAGATTTGATTCCAAGAGCAATGGAGTTTGTAATTTATAGTTTCTTTGACAACTTTTCTGACAGCAATTTCTCTATCATTTTTGAATAGATTGAAGTTTGTTTGGTATTCTATAAATTGGTTTAAGATGGGTATTGCAAAGTTTGTAAGAATTTCAGTGGTCACTTTTAGGCCAGGAGTGGAGAATTTAGAAGGGTATTTTGATTCAAAGAGGACTTAAATAGTTCTTTGTGGTTCCTGCTTCTTTTTCTTCAGCAAGTTGTCAGTTGTTAAACAAACCATTAGAAGTGTGTAGTCACTGCTAGTTGAAGTTTCCATAGGTATATTATAGAAATCCTGTAGATTTTCAAGACTCAGTTTAGCTGTAACCCAGATATAGTCAATTCTGCTATAAACTAATTTGTTCGACCATGTAAAAGTACTATTGCCTTCTTTCTCTCAAAGCCTTTAGACATCTGTAAATTCCAGTTCTCTAAAAAGTTAAATAATCCGATTTCAGCTTTTTTGTATTTGGTAAATAACTAGTGGTTGATTAGAATTGTCATTGTCAGATTTGTATGTGGGAATTAACCATGAAAAAGGACAGTATTATAAGGGAGGAACTTGGATAGAGGTTGCTGGTTTTGTTGCGTAAACAAGAGAGGTTTTATTTTGTTTGTATATGATAGAAACTTTTGGTGTTTTGTTATCGATGAGGACAACATCAAGAATGGAGTATTCTTCTGTGTTGTCGAGGGTCCTGGAGGGACTCCCTCCAGGTTCTTTTTGTTTAGTTTTTGGTGGAATTTTTATTAGCTTTGTTTCAAAAATTTTGTGATCAATGATTTACGGGAAAGAGTTTTTGGCTTCTTCAACTTTTTAAAAGATTGGATCTAGATATATATCCAAAACTCTTAGGAAGAAAAAGGAAATATTATTTTTATATGGAAAACAACTTAGAATATAACAAAATTGACTATATATAGATACCATCAAAAATTAGTCTAAATAATATATATAAATTTAAAAATATTCTAATAGAAACACTGCTGGGTAGTAACTATACCCTTTTTCTAATAAGAATGATAATAAATAATCTACTCAAAAACCAGGCTTAAATGTAATGTAGAACAAAAGATAGAAGAATATTAAATTCAACAAATTCCACTGTAGAACAATGAAAGAAATCCAAACTTTAAATAGAATACAAACTTCTAGAAATTGATATACAACTTCTTGGCAAGAGGCTAAAGACAGCTCCCAAGTGCTTAAAAAGGCTTGGCAAAAACTCAAAACTATAATCATTAAGAGTGTATACTAGTGTTTTAAGAAAAAAAAAATTTACTTTACTCCCAATAGAAGAAAAGAAGTTAAGATAATTCCAAAAAAATATTTTGAAGCCTATAGGGAAGCCAACAAGATTTATTTACTTTTAAAAAAAGTACAAGCTAACTGGGATTTAAGAACTATAGAGAATATAAAAAGCATAGAAATAGCTATTCAAAACCTATAAGGCATTTGTGAATCCCTCAATAAAGAATTAGTATCTTCCCAATAACAAAAAGAAATTCCAAAGTAATTAAAAAAAATTATCAAAATAGAACATACCCTTAAAATAATATGCAAGAAAAAGAAAGTCTTTATAACAAAAACTAAATTAAGGAGGCTTTGGAAAACAGATGTAATAATTTCAAATTCAATTAGAAGTAAATGCTAAACTCAATCTTGAACTGTAAAAAACCTAGAATTATATTAGACTGGGTGCTAGTCAGAAACTAAAAAGGAAGAGATTATATCACTAGTAATTCTCAAAATATTAAAAGCAAAGTCAAAGAATATCACAAAAAGGCTTTCAAAAAAAGAAATGTTAACTTAGTATAGAATATCACAAAAAGGCTTTCAAAAAAGAATACTAACTTAGAAAGTCTTGATCCCTCTTGAAAAAAAGAATATCAACTCAAGGAATGGATTGATTTAATATGATACTTACTATTAATAGAAGAAATAAAAAATAGAAGAGCTTGAAGCTACTTTGCAATTCCTTTCAAACAATAAGACTGCTGATCTCTTATATATCAACTATAAAATACTTAAGCATTTAGGAATCAAAGAAAAAGAAACTTTATATTTTTTTTTTACAAAGTCTTAAGTATGGGCTGGATACCTAGAAAATGGAAAAGCAGTAATATCTATCTTATTTCAAAACCTAAGTCCTGAAAATATAATTTGAGTAAAAAATGCTTTATCAAAATCCTTACCAACCAACTATCAACTATTTGCAAGCAATATAAAATTCCAAAAGGTCCAAACTTTGCCAGTTTATAAGAAGAAAGTACAGCAGAACCTATTAACCTGCTAAACAATATCTATAAAGAAGCCAGAGAAAAAAAAAAAACTATGGATTCTTTTTCAAGATATTGCCAAGACATATGATACAATATTTCTTTATATACTTGAAAAAACTATAGTTTAGATTTGTATTTCTACAACCATCAAGAAGCTTATAATAGATATTTTTAAAGATAAAAGTTATAATATCATCCTTCACAATGGACTCTCTAATTCAATAGTGATAGGAAATGGTATAGATCAAGTAAAAACAATTTCTGTATTATTATGAAAAATTTTTTACAATTCACTATTATACAAGATCCAAAACAATGGCAATTTAGGTTGTTCTATAAAAAAAAATAGTCACACAATTTCAACAAATCTGAGAAAAAAGTTAAGCTTTCTTTAAGGTGACAGTAATTGCTTATATGGATAATACAACTTGGATTGCCAAATCCAAGAAAGATCTGAAAAGGATTTTGAAAGAAGCAAAAAAGTTTTATATAGCAAATAACTCTCGAATTAATATAAAAAAGTCAATTCTCCTTACTATTAACTAGAATTCTCAAGTTTTTAAAATCATTTAAGCTGAAATAGAGGGTGCCATAATTCATGAAATTAATAAAAAGAATTAGAATAGATTTTTTGATATCTGATTAGAACTAAAGATAGATCCCTAAAGGGAGAGGCAGGAATAAAAATCAAATGTTTCTCACTAGAAAACATTAAAATTTTTAAATTAATAACTATAAAAAAATTATTCATAATTGTTTTTTATTATCCAAATCATTGATTTATAGCATTATCTAACTTTGTTCCTATTAAAATGAAGAGCTATGAATTTTGTCACTCAAAAAGGGACATAAGTGATCTGCAAAATTTTATATGCTAAATATTTTAAAGACCTATTATTAGTTAGGACCAATACAAAAAAATTAGGATATTATTAATCTAATAAAATTAGAAATCAGGATAGCAATTCAGGCAATAACTATAAAAAATTTGATAGAAAAACATATCCAATATATTATAAAAAGGGTCCTAATCTCAAGAATAGAATATAAAATATAGCACACATATCTAAATGAAAAAACATGTTTAGAAAAGTATTTAAAAACAAGGCCTTAATCTGTAAAAAAATCTCAAACAGTTGTATTTATAACAAAGAAATATATGGTCTTGAGAGTATCTGGAAAATATAACTAGAAAACCATATATCTTTACTTTTCTATTAACTCAATAATAATGAGACTTTTGATATTGCTACTATAATTAGACTAAAACAAAGCCAAATTAAATGTTGGGAGTCTAATAATATTCTAAAAAATCTTATTGACTCTTAGAAGCTAATTAAAGAAAATTTGGCAGCTACAACACTAGTCCTAGTGAAAAGTATACAAATCATCTTTCAAAGTTGAAGATAGAAGAAAACATTTGATTATAAGGGAGGTATTCTATCTATTAAATTAATATTATAAGACAAGAGAAAATATGAAAAGGACATTCTATTATTACACAAGCATAAAATTATATTCCTAAATTAGCTTATCAATACTATTATAATGATACTTAAAGAGTGAAGAATGGTTTAATTAAATTATTATTAGTAACAATAGAACAATTTTATTGGATCTTTAATAACTAACAATTTTAAAAATAGATCCACTAATTTAATAAAAAATATAAATATAAAGGTTTTGATTTTAACTTATATAAAAAATGAAAATTATAAAAGATTAGTTTAAATGACAAAAAAAAATCTCATAAAAAAGCTATATGTCTAATCAAATTTATATAATTAAAAACAAAAAATATATTGTATATCTTGAAATTAAACTTACTCAAGATAAAATTATAATATGTGATGTCAAAAATTATAAAATTCTTTGTAAATATTTATGACATGTATTTAAATATTAGAGTACCTCCAAAAAAACTCTTTTTCATTCACAACAAAATTCATAAAAATTTTATTTTATGATAACAACCCAAAGTGCACAAGAAAAAACCAAATACTATCAAAGAGCCCTTGCAACAAACATATGTAAAAAGTCCCCTAGAGTCAAAGACACAGCTGTGAACTATATCAGCAAGAGAATCATTACCAGCAGTGGAAAAATTGCAAAACCGCTCTTGAAAATCAAACTAGTAAACAAATTTAAACCACTCACCAGCATCAAGAGAAGTAAAATAGTTACAAAGAAAGAAAAGGAAGTCACAACTATCTAAGACACGCCGGACCTCACCCAAGATCAAGAAAAAAGCATAGAGCTTGAGAACATGAAATGCTACAATACTATAAATCCTGAGAAGAATATCATAGAATCCATTGATACAATAGAAGAGATAAATATAAAATCAAAACCATCATCACTCATGACAGTAGCATCAACAATAACAACAGTAGCCAAGAAGGGGAGAGAGATCATGAATAATCAGGAAAATATTGTCAACAATAAATACAGCTATGAGAAGGAACAAAGACCTAGAACCCCAGTAACAAGACAACCACACTCCCAAAGACCTAACAACATACTCTGCCTAGGCAAAGTCTTCATAGATCTGAAGGAAGTACTGGAAAGCTCAACACATGAAAAAATTGACTTTATCTGAAACAAGCTGAGGCATCTGGTAACTCTGAAGTATGTACACACAGAGGAATCAACAGGCTTACAGATGATCGTAGCACTATTCAGCAATTACCACAAGGTTATAGAGGTATGTAAGATTAAGATTACCAACAATAAAACAATTAAATTTAGATTAGCACCACAGATCAGCACACTTGAAAGTAGAGTCCAATCCATCAGGCTCTGGGATGTCCGCAACTATTTCACAAAAAGGGACAAAGCCAGTTTATTTGAGTATAAAACAGTTATAAAATATATTTCCTTTCAATCAGCTGGTATGGTTCAATCAGGAATCATACAATTCAATTTAGCAGCAGTATTCGAAGAGAAGGCCAAAGCATGGACTCTCTACAAGAACAACTACTATATGAGAGTATATTCAATGATAAAGACTCAAATTATTAAAGAAAAAAGGAACCAATACAGTACAATGCTTGCCAACCTTCCACAAGAGACATCGGCAAAAGAGTTGAAAGGAATTATTGAATAGACACATGCCTAGGCATACTATTTTTCCCTAAACCAATTTAAACAAAACAAATAGTTTGTTATTCTATATTTCAAAGATACACAAAATTTGAATAAGGCAAGGAATACCATTCTGTGACTAGAAGATACAGAACTCATGTGGCTTACAGGATCAATAAAACTTTGATTTGGATGTAGGGCACAGGAACATGACTTCAACATATCCATAGTTAAGAAGGACCTAACACAGAGGGATAGAACTAATAGACTTGACCAACCAAGACTTTTCCCTCTCCAAAGGAAAGGCTACCAACCAACAAGGCAAGAGAAAAAGCCTATCATGGGTCATACAACCAACATAAATCGAATGTATACCAGTGTAACAAAAGGCTTCTCTCAGCCACCTGCACAGCTGGAAACACTTATCGAGGCCATCAGACAGTTCCAGATGGACATGAATGTTATTAAATATCAGGTTCACGTGTTGGACAAAAGAGTATCCGCACTAAAAGAAGGTCCGTAGATAAAGGAAAAGGATCAGAAATCATCGAGTCACCTATTGAAAAAGAATAATAGCTATTGAGATCTACTTCAGAACTTCATTCCCCAAAGAAATGGATATTAGATAACAACAAGAATTAATCAATAGAAGAATCAATCAAATGGAGTCCACAATCGAATCCACCATGAATAAGATGATAAATTGCTTGGACTCACCCATTGAGACCTCAGAATCAACAAAACAGATCCCCTAGTTCCTCCAAAATAATTATAATTAGAGAACAGGCAGGGAACATCACCACTAGTTGGCAAAAAGAAGAAAGGGTAATAACAAATAAAGAATAAAACAACTGGAAAATTGGAACAATTAATATAAGAGAAATTACTACAGAAATAGACAAGATATTATTACTAGAATATTGTCAAGAGAAAAGAATAGACATACTGGGAATAACAGAGACCTGGCTATCCATGAATCAAAGATGATGGAATAAAAAAAGGAGGTATCAAATATGGTTAATGAAATCAGACTAACAAAAATATGGAGCGGGAGTGAGTATATTAGTAGAAAAGAAATGGGCAACACATGTTTTCAATATAGAAGAATATATCAACTGGGGTCTTTTTGTAAATATGGCCTTTAAGGGAAAAATCCAATACAGAATATTGATAGTGTACAACATGGCAAATGAATCAAAAAAGCAAAACTATACCAATAGATAAAAGCAAAAATCAGTGAAGGAAAAAGTAAAAATATGTTCATTATAGTAATGAATGACTTAAACGGGATGGTAGATAAACAGTTAGACTGCATAAAAGGAAAAATTAGAGGAGCCAAACCAAGACAGATTATAGATATCCTGACAGCATATAACTTTACAGACACATATAAACAAGTCCACCCAACTATGAAAGACTACACAGATAATAGATCAAAGTCAGAATATGAAAGTAAGCTGGACTACATTTGGGTCTCCAGTCCTCTACTTCCTCATATTATAAATGCCGAATACATGACAGTAGAAACCATTATCAAAAGGGATTACAAAATGGTAATAATACAGATCAACATATTATATATATTATGATCCAAATTAGCAAACAGGAAAAATAACAAGCAGAATAAAATAGACTTCAACAACTCTATCCCCAAACAATGGATCAAGTTTATAGCAAAAATGAAAGAAAAAGCAAGAGAAGTTTGAGATCCAATAGACAGACAGCAGAAGAAATTTGACAGCAATTCAAAGTATTAATAACAATAGCTGCAAAAGATTCCCTAAAGAAAAGGAGATGCAGGAAGAACATAGGAACTATATACAAATCAAAATATAAGAAGATAATAGAAAAACAAATAAAAATAGACAAAATCTATAGAAAATGCCAAACATGACTTACAAATCTGAACACAAGGTCACAAACAACATAAATAAAACTCAAGAAAGATATTAGTGAAATAAACACATCAATTCCCTTTTTAACAGAATCATACCTTTTTTGGAAAGACACAGTACACAATTGAAAGAAGCTACATAGCTGGTTGTTGAAAATCAAGAAGATCTAGGAAGCAAAGAATAAAATTATAAGGATCAAAATCGAATAGGAAAAAGGGAAAAGAATTAAGAAACACATTAAACAGAGATACAAGAACTTGGAAAAACATCCAAAGAAGATGATCAATAGTATCCTAAACTGACCCACAAGATTCATTGATACTCAGAAACTGATTGAACGCAAGGAAGAAAATGAAGTCAAAATTTTAATCAATCTAGAGGAGATCAAGAGCAAAATAAAAGAACACTTTCAAGACTAGACTAGACCAAGATGCACTTTAAATATAGAAAACTTTTTATATTGGGAGCAACAATACAGGCCAAAGACAAATATTCAAGATGACTGGTTCAGTGAGACAATTCATGTGATCATGACATCAGAAATAAGGGTAGCAATCCAGAACAAGAAAAACTCTAATGCACCAGGCTCATCAGAGATTCTATATCTGGAGCTGAAAAATTTAGAGGAACATGATATCAAATTCCTAGTAGTACTATTTAGCAAAATAATGGACACAGGCAAAGTTCCAGAGGACTGGAGGAAAGAAAATTTTACCCAATTCCCAAGCTCAAAGACTGAATATGTGACATCAATATCATGTGGCCCATCACTCTATTGGAAACAACAAGAAAGGTATTCATGAGCATCATAATAACAAGATTAGCAGAAACATGCACAAGATACAAAATTCTCTGTGAAAACAACTGGGCGGGCCTACCAGGAGGTAGTACCCAGGAGCTTATTAACATTTTAAACAATATAATGGAGGAGGCTAGAGAATTTAAAAAAGAGGCATGGATCTTTAGTCAAAATATCAGTAAAGCGTATGACTCCATAAACAGAGATATGATGATCTGAGCCCTCAAAAGAATCAGCATATCAGGAAAAATAGTCAGAATAATAGACAACATATTAAAGAACAGGAACAATAAGGTAATCACAGCACACGATCTTACAGAAGATTATTCCATACAGGATAGAATAAATCAGGAAGACACATTTTTCCCCTCCTATTGTAGCAGGTTGATCAGTAAGTCTATTGCTAATAACTAAAGGCTCATATAACCTGTGGATAGAAGAGTCCATCCTTCTATCACACACATAAAACAATATCAAAATCAAGGCAGAGGCATAAAAAGATTTGGATAAGTCTCAAGATAGTTTTCCCTAAACTTCATTGTTATAACAATTTATCCAAAAGATTCGTTATTTTATTAAGTCATTGAAAAAAGTTACATTTATATATTTTTATAAATAGGGCTATTATATAATCACTATGGCTATTCTAGTATTATGTTATGCATAAATTGCTTTGTGATCAGCTAATTTTCTATTACCTCAGCTCATAGTTTTTTATCTTTTTGATATGAATGGATTGTTTATGCATTCTTCTAGCTTGCAAGGGGTATGGTGATAGTTGACAATTGATTGTTTTGCATAAGCTTCAGTCACATTATAATTATCAGTCACATGACCATGGTGAAAATTCTGAACTTTGTTTGACTTCTTTGGCCTTTGACACTATAGGGAATCTTCTATGATCCCCTACTGTAAGAAATCAAGGACAAACATGCAGGATATATGATGGGAATAAAGATCCTCATTGATCTCACCTCCCAACCATAGGAGAGATGACTAGTAAGAGGATAAGGGAAGCTGAGGTCACAGCAACAGCCTACATAGATGATATTACATGGTTTTCAAATATCCAAGAGGGCATGCAGACAATTTTTAATAAAGCAGCAGAATTCCTTAAGATAAATGACATTCAAATCAACAGTAAGAAATTATCACTGATATATATGAATGGAAGCAAAGAGTCAAAAAAAGAGTATGTAAAACTAAATAAAACACAGATTTTCTTCCTGCAACATCACAAAGTGACAAAAATTCTGGGGTATAGATATCAGAAGATGGAAAGAAGATGTGCCAAAAGAACATCATTAATGAAAAAGTAGAAACTACAATAAGAACACTAGCATGGAAGAAATTACAGACAAATAGATAAGATATATAATTAACTGTGCTCTCTTTCAGCAATAGAATATTTGTTAAATGATCTAGTTCTATCAAAAAGGAATGTGATAAAATAAGTAGTAAAATCACAAAATTTTCAAACACAAAGCTGGACTATCAGCAATGATGCTAACTGCATCATCCACATAGATTTTGGATATAAATATTCAATCTTTGGGATAGACAAATCCTTATGTATGGAAAAAACTTATCCAACAGACTTAATAGCCACAACCTCAGTGAAATCACCACACAGATCGGACTTTAGCATATTTAGAATAAGTACTGGTTCAACACCTCAATCCTAATAGATAAGCTTTTCTTTTGAACCAGAAGAAAGAAAAACTTAACAAATGACATTTTAAATATGTTGAAACTTCAAGGAATTACTCTTGCCTCAATGGAACACACATGGTTTGGAAAACTGGTCAAGAAGGAAGGCACGGCAATCAAAGATATGGTTTCAGAGAAATGGTATGACAGGTATAGAAACTTACTCGGGTATAGAGGAATCCTCTTCCATGATCAGTTGCTTAATGACAGCAAAACAAGATTCCTCTCCTGGCAATAAGTAAGGGTTAGACTTGGCAAGCAAGGCAAAATGCTATTATGGTACAGAGACCTGAGAGAGCTAGCCAAGAACAATAATTTCAAGGGCATAGATAACAATGAAGAGTTAGCTAAGGAAAACAGAAGTGAGGAAAGCAGTTCAAGCACAAACAGCTTCCAGTCAAATATACTAGTACTCCCTATTAGAGACAATCAACTATCAAGTGGCTGGCAACTAAGAAGGACAGGAACACAATTTTAACAAGAAAGAAGAAAGTATTGAATAATCAAACAATCCTGGTTAATCACATAACTAGAGAGGAACAAATATCATCATTTTATAAATGTAAAGACTGTCCTTTCAACATCCCAGAATACAGAAATCAATACAAAGACCAACAGCAGTGTATTATGACCCAACTCTTTGCACAATCAATCAATATAAAAGTATAAAAGAGTATAAATAAATGTATTTCCAAGTCATAAGAGGAGAGAACAAAACAGCCATACATCAACAAACTTCAATCCTCTCTCCAAGGTATAGAGCATGCCCTGAAAAAAATTAGAATATAAACACTAGACACTCCGCTATCCACAATATACCTAGACCCAATATCTATTACAAAGACATTGATTGGGAAAAGCTCAGAGTACTGGAAAAAACAATTAGGAGACTATAACAAATAGCACAAGAAATAGCTTTATACAACAATCTTCAAATATTTATAGATGGTTTCTACATGTAATGAAAAGTGGATAGTAGAATAGGAATAGGATGAGTAATCCAAATGGAAGAGGATCTAGAAATTGCCAGGTTTTAAGCAGAAACACAGGACACACCATCCTTAACACGGGTAGAATTGACAGCAATACTCATAGCAATTAATACAATAAGTGCAAACAAGAAAATAAACATCATTACAGACAGCTAAAGTGCAATCAACATAATAAAAAAGAATGGGACAAAACAAGAAAAGAAGAACCAAGTATCAGAAACTCTGAACAGGTATCTAGTTAATATAATACAGGAGTTGATCACATTACAAAACATTACAGTAGTATGGATTAAGATCAAGGGCCACTCTAGCAATCTAAGAAATGAGATAGCAGACAAACTAGCAATGACTACAATAGTAGACAAGCCCAAAGACTGAATTAAAATCCAGAAGCAGAACACTACCAGTGCAATAATAATATTAAGATGGAACTAGTCCTTCATTGACCTTCCCTTCAAGACAATAGAAAAAACAATCCTAAAATCAAAATGAACCAGCAAGTGGAGAACATTAAGATGCAGCCAAAAATGGCTATCTAGACAGAAGGCCAAAGAAGTAGACTGGAACATGACCATGCAGACACTAACACCATCTAAAATAACATTGCTTCAGACTGATCACAAGAATCACAGTAATAGAACCTTCAGATAGAAAACATGGCTAGATAAGCATCCAACAATGGCAAACTAGAATACCCAAAGGCCATATCTATACAAGAGCCCAACTTGTATAGTCTGCAAAAGAAAGGAAGAGAGGAACATTCAGCTCTTCACGTGTGGACCCAATTAAACAAGACTAAAGAAAAATATATGACCTTCCTCACAAAAGAATGTGCAGAAAGAGCGGAAGGCAACAAACAAACAAAACAGATACAAGATAGATGGAGAAGACTTCTTGAACCATTGTCACGTACAAGACATTCAGACAGAGCATATAAGATAGAATGGAGAGACATAATAAGAGAAGCAATTATATATCAAATGATAAAAGTAACAAAAAGGATTGTGGGAGATGCGAAGGCTGCAAAAATTGCAATACATGTAACTACAACAAACTTCTGGGAGAAGAAAAAGAAGTGTAAAACCTGAGATGCAAACTGATAATAGAATGGGAAAAATCATAAGGAATCTTTAAAAAGATAAAGTAAAACAAAAACAAAAATAGTAAGAAGAAAGCAGGAAGCGAGGCAAAGCAGGGGACAGGGGATTGGATCCTAGGGTCTAATCAACTATATATAGAACTTACTAACAGAAACATAAAAAACATCTTATAGAATGGTTTTCACTTTAATTCACTTTTTCACATATATATCAGTATTAGTAGAGTTATGAAATGCTAACATTCACCTTCTAGGTGAACTGCAGCAAGTCATAGGGTTCAAAAGATATGAATTATTAGTTTTTTCTCTATTATAAGTGTATTTTCTCACAATTAAATTTGTGTACATAAGAGGATATCCATGATTAAATAAAAACTATATGGCATGACTTTGCCAGCTATTTAAAAAAAAATATATATTAAAGTACCTATTATGCAAAAGATTGAGATATTAAAACAAATGATATAGTTTATTTTTATTGAATACTTCATCCTGAATATAAAATAGTTGATCATATCAATAGAAATGGTCTTGACAATAGAGAATATAATTTAAGAGACAAATTTAATGAAATTAATAGTAAAAATGGTAAATTACATAAAATAAATAAAATAAAATATAATAAAATTATATATTATAAATAATATTGAAGATTTGGTTAATATAAAAATAAAAAGTATAATACAAAATCATTTTTTGAAAAAAGATATATAAATAATAAAAAACAAGCTATTGAATTTGAACAGTTAATAAAGAATCAGAAATTATAATAAACAAATATATAATAATTTAGTTTAGTTTATATTATTTATTATTTTATATTACATTCAATAAAATCAATATGACAAACACTTTCAAAAAACTCTTTCTATAGATCTTTTTTTTCTTAAAAATTCTTTTTTATAGTAATTTTGAAAAAAAAAGAAAAAGTGAATAGAGAGATGTTCTTACAAAGAAAACTTTAAAACAGAACAGTTCAGTGGGGACCCAACTACAATAAAAATACTCTAGCAAGAAGTGTTACAAACAAGTTATACGACGAAATAAATTTGAAACTCTCAAAAGAAATTAATAGAAACAAAACCCAAATTGAAACAAACAAGTTTTCTACAATTTTCAATACTTATAGCTAGGAATCACAACAAATCGAATCGGATCAGATTTTAAATAAATTTAATGTGAATATGATCAGATCAGTTTTTATTTGATCTTATCTGTATTCAAATGGATTTATTTTTATTTGATCTGTATCCGTTCGATTAATCTGATATTTTTTTTTTAATTGTACTTTTTTTTTATTTATTTATTTATTTATTTATTTTTCCCTACCTAATGTTTACTTTCTTTTTTTTTTTTTTAAACCCTCTGTCAGACTAGGTATGTGTGCTTTATTAAACATGTATATACTTTACATTAGAGAATATATCGCTAAAGCTAAGACTCTACCTAACTCACTCGTCTCTGTTTTAAAAAATTATTAAAACTCTAAATGCAACTTCGGAAGTGATTTGTTACTTTATTAATAGTTCAGGTAAAGACCCTTCCAACTGTTAACTTCATTGCTTGCAGGTCACTACTGCAAATCACTCTGCGATGTTCTGACAAAGCTTAAAACCCTAACCATTTCATTCCATACTTCACTCTTCTTGTTAAAATTTCTTGGAGGCCTTCATTTTCGAGGTTTCCTTCTTCAGATAGTGGCTCTTTTATCTTCATGAGTATAGTTTTTGGGCTTGAAAGATGTGGAGGTCTTCTTGTCTTGTTCTCTCTATCAATTCCTTGTGTTTTTTTCCACTCGATTATCTTTTCGCATCTCTTGTTTCAGATTTCTTTTTGGACTTGATTGCAGACTCTTCTTTGCATTTTTATTATCTATTTTCTTGCTATTCTTCCTATGTGTTTACCTTGACATTATAGATTTGCTATTTCTAGAATAATATCTGTTCTTATAAGATCAGTACAGAAGCTTAGTGTGTCCTGGCTAGTTTTAGAAACCTGTTCTACTACTTTAGAGATCTATTTATCAAACTCTCCTATTTCTTCTCGGTCGTTGATAATTAACCTGGGATTTTTCTCCTCAGCCTCTCTCTTTCTTTCCTCTAACAACTCTTTAAAGTTTCTGATAATACTATCTACTCCTTTATTTCATACTTCTTTTAGTTGGTTCTTATAGACTGAATATTCTAGCAAGTGTTCTATGGTTTCATCTTGTTGATTATATGTGATACATTTCACTTGCTTGTATAGGTCTAGTTTTCTTATAGTCAACTTACTTAGTGTAGATAGTTCGTTATTAATCAGTTTTATTAGAAAGCTTCTTTGTTGTAATTGTTTAAAAGATGTATCCCATGTATGCCCGTCTTTAACCCTTTCCCATACTAGATCCCATGTATGAGCCTAGTGTTCTAAAATCTGTTGACTCCATTTTTTCTCGATTCTATTTTGTTGTGTCCACTGATAGGCTGTTATCTTGTTATTAATGTTCTTAATAAACTGCCTGATTGATTCATCTAGAATTATTCCTTGCCACTTGATTTCAGTAATAATTTTGCATAAGGTGAGATCTTTCCATTCAATCAGTAGAAATTTTAGAACTTCTTTAGTCAAGGTATCTGCTTCTTCATTATAAGGATCATTTGAATGTGCTTTGACTTTTGTAAGCTTTAGATATATATTTTTCTTCTTTATTAGTTTTACCATGCATGCCCAAAGTG
Source organism: Acaulospora colombiana (assembly GCA_910592055.1). Classification (NCBI taxonomy): domain Eukaryota; kingdom Fungi; phylum Glomeromycota; class Glomeromycetes; order Diversisporales; family Acaulosporaceae; genus Acaulospora; species Acaulospora colombiana. Next base: position 20,648 of record CAJVPT010000301.1, read on the forward strand.
ACCAATTTTTTTCTTTGAGCCATCTCTTATGTGTTCTTCTTGGATCTTTTTTTTCTAAAGATTTCCACTTAGAGATACATGCCTGACTATTTGTAAAGATTTCCATCATGCTTTTTATTGGAGCTATCAGAAGAATTGTTAGGATTGCTACCAATTCTACTCATAGAGATGAGGGCCACTTATCTATTCCTGTTTGAAACTTGTTTTCCATTCTATCTTTGTCAATCTGAATCCAAGCTGCACACATCTTCATTTCTTCTTTACCATAATTAATAAGTGATCCATCAGAATAGAAGATTAGCTTTTCTTTGGATTCGAGATTATATTGAAGTATAGCTATCAGCTGATCTTGATATACACCTTCTTTAATATTTTTTCTGATAATAGATTCTTCCCAGGTTTTAATGTTCACGTAATTTATTCTATCATTTTGAATCTTGAATGGGCTTTGGTCTTTACAAATCACTTCTTTAATCCTTTTTTCAAGTGCTGACTTAAGATTGGGTCTTTTTAAATCTCGTGTTCTTCTAGTGGACTTTCTTGTGTTGAGGTATGATACTGTATATATCTCTCCTATTTCTCTTTCTATAATGCAGTCACCATTCAGTATTGTACCTTCTGAACATCTTGGACATTTTTGTATATTAGTTTTCTGGTCATTGTTGATACTGCAACTGACAAAGTGCTCCACTATTATAATGTTTCTCTTTTTTTCTTGTCTTAATTTTCCCCATATTACTAGATTTGTTTTACTTCTCATCACTATTCACAATTTTTTCTGCTTGTCTCGATTAACTTCTATTTTGGAGTATTCTGGTTCCCATTTTATAAAATTTTCTCTCCCAGATCTTGTGAGTTGCTTTAGTCATTCTCTTGAGAGGTTTTTTATTATAATTTGGAACCATTCTGGTATAGGTCCTTTGCTTATGTCTTGCAGAAGCTAAAGCATTCACCAGTCTCTTATATTTTTGGTTTCCTGATCAATCAGCTGGTTTAGGTACATTAGTTGATTGTTTCTTAGTGATAATATGGCTTTTTTATATTCTTCTGGTATAAGATATTCTCTTATCCAAATATTTCCCTTTTTCCATTCAAAGATATCTTGCCATTTCCAACTATGAAATGTTATTCCTATATTTTTAGCAATTCTGGTTAATTGAAGTATAAAGTTGCCTTTGTCCATTAAGTAACTTAAGGATTTGCAGGTTAATAAATTGAGCGGTTCCCAATTTTTGATCAGTGCTTGTTTGAGTCTGATAATTGATGTGATTCCTGCTAGTCCGGGATCATTTAGTCTATTCCAAAGTCTTGTCACTTGACTTTCTCTTTGCAGCATCCAGATATTTTTCAAATTATGAATCTTTGGATGGTGAATTATGCTATTGGACATAGATCTGCACAAACCACTCTTATTCTTAAAAAGTTTTCTGTATGCTGTTGTTAGGGTGTTGCATATTTTTCAGGACAATATACTATATTGTATCCTAAATTCTATTCTAGGTATTAATACTCTGTTTAGAATATAGAGAGCTTGTTTATCCATCACCTTTTTGTATTTAAGGACTCTTATGACTATATTGACTTCTTTAAACACTCATTCTTTAAGCTCTATTGCTATTTTTTGATTACTCATCCAGATCCCTAAGAATCTAGCTTGTTCTGTTCTATCAAGCTCTTTGACCGCTTCTTCTTCTGTACCTGCTTTTACTTCTTCCGAATAGCAATTAGGATTGTTTATAGTAATCATAACTGATTTGTTGCCATTTATTTGAGAATCATTGGCTTTGTAGAAGATTCTTGTTGTTTTTAGAATCATTTCCATATCTTCCTTAGATCTTGCTATCCATGTTGTATCATCCATAAAGGCTATAGCTGCATGTCTTAATTCTAGCCTTCTTATAATCTGTTTTTTAAGATCGGGGTTTTATGAAACTGACATTTTATACCCTCTTTGTGTATCATACTGGATTTTGCAAAGGAGAGGATCATAGAAAATTCTCCAAAGTAAAGGTAAGATGGTTTCCCCTTGATTGATTCTGTCTCCAGCTACTATTGATTTTGTGAGATCATTTTTGAATATAACATGGAATTCTTTATTTTTAAAGAGACTCATTATGATCTTTATGAAACCTTTTAGAGCTTTAATTCTTTCTATTGCTTTTACTAGCATGTCAAGACTAATTGTATTATATGCTTTTGCAGTATTTTGAAAAAGTATCCATAGTTCCTTTTTGTTTTCTCTGGTATCTTCGCAAATGTTGTTGAGGATTTAAATTGGTTCTGTTGTACTTTCTCCTGATAGCTTTACATAGTTTGATCCTTTGAGAATATTATTAGTTTTACAAATATTCCCATTCTATTGATAAGTATTTTGGTGAAACACTTTCTTGTGACCTCTAGTAAGATGATAGATCTGGTATTTGAGAGTTCACAATCTCAAGGTTTAGGTTTAGCTATAGGATATATATGACTTTGTTTCCATTGTTTTGGAGTGACTTCCCATTTTAAGAAATTGTTTAACATTTTTTCAAGAAGTCCTTTTCCTCTTGGCTTAACCTTTTCAGCATTTCATAACTGATTTGAGATTTTCCTAAAGCTTTGTTGTTAGGAAATGTCCTCAGTGTTTCACTTATTTCTTCTTGTAAAATTGATTCAAGTAGTTTGTTATATCAAGCTATTTGAATATATTCTCTTGGTTTGTACTCTTCTTTCTATTCTTCTGGTAAACTGTTGTAGCTAGTATTTTTTTTTCTGAAAGCCTCTTGGTAATACCTTCATATTTCCTTTTCTATTTCATCTTTTTGTATTATAATGTATTCATTATCTTCTGTTTAATCTTAATCCTATCTAACACTATTTTGCTTTTTGTTTAGTTGATTAGGGAGCTGACTATCTGTTTCTGATTGTTTCTTAAATTATCACATCTCTGTTCCAGAGTAGTTTTAATAATATCTCTCGTTTTTTTAGTTTCTAATCTTTGACATATAAGTTTAAGATCTTCTATAGTATCTTGGATATCTTTTTTCAAGGATTTCCATAGCATATTAGAAATACTATACTGGATACAATAATTTTCGATTTGATGATTTGAACTATAGATACTATTATATTTTTCTATGGCTAAGCTAAGGGCTTGAAGTTTATTTATTTTTTTTGATGTTTTTGCTTTGTTGTATAGTTCTTTAAGTTGTAGTACTTTTTTATAGCTGATAAATTCAGCACTATATTTGTAATGCTTTTTTTCTGACTGAATTGTTTTCATTGTTGCCAGTTTGTTAAAGGCTGCCTTACATAGCAGTTTCTCAAAGATTTCCCATAGTTTGTTTGCTTGCTCCTCCTTTTTATCTTGATTTGGTTCTTCTTAAAGCAAAGGTTCTAATGATGTTTGAAATTAGTGGTCTATACTTTCTCGAAAGGCTTGCCATTGTGATAGAGATGTTTCCTTTATATCAATTCTCCTTGCTATATTTGTTAAGGAGTTTATGATTCTGCTTCTTGTGAAAAGATTTTTGTCATGTAATATTATTAGAAGCATGGTGTGGTTACACCCTGTAACATCTTCCATATCTTGATTATTGAATCAGAGTAGTGAATAGTTTGTTAGACTAAAAGAAATCCATATATAGTCTATTCTACTACTACTTGTTAGATTTTTCCTTGTTGGAGTTTTCTCTTTGCCTTTTCATGTAGCTCACGTATCTATAAAATCACATTCCTCAAGAAAATTAAATAGTGTGATTTCTGGTTGCTATAATGGTCTGAAGCTTGCTTTGAAAAAAGACCTTCTATCCTCTGATGGGTTATAGGCTGCATTAAAGTCTCCCATTACCATTGTATAAAAGCCTTGTTCATATTTTCTTTTAATAAGATTAGTTATTTTATTCTGTACCATTTTACACCTTAGTTTATCAGAAGAAATATAAACCTGTATAATACAGATCTTCTTTCTTTTTATAAGTATATTAGGGGCAATAATGTATCCTTCTTCTTCTTCTACTGATGCTATTTTTTTTTTCAAATCTCTTCTAATTACAGTAAGAGGCTAACCCCTGCTCCAAATAGTGTATCTTTGTTAGCACTATGAAAGTATTTATAATCTTTTTGGTTGTTGAATGCCCACTGTATATTGACTTGTATTAGTTTTGTTTTGCATAATTCTAATATGTCTATTCCTTGTTCTAATATTTCTTCAATCAGATTTTGTTGTTTTATTTTATCTGTGATCTCTCTAACATTGTGTGTGCTGATTCTAATCACTTTTTTATCTATATTATCTTCTTCCTGAATTTTCTTGATTAGCTTGTGTCTACTATTGTTGTTTAGAAAATCTTCTCACTCCTCTTATAAAAATATTGAGATATCTAGAAACTCCATTTCTTTCAACCCATTGTTGTTTATTAAAGTTCGTTTGTTGCCCATATTTGTATTTTTTGACAAGGAGGTAGTGGACTCTTGTCTCTCTTGATTGTTATCAAAAACTGATGCACCCTTAGGAGCGGTTTGCTCCTCTATTACTTAGTCTTGATCTTCGGAAGACTATTTGTCCTTCTAAAGTATCTATTTTAGTATATAGTCTTTTCAGATTGGCTAAAATACTCTTTAAAGAATCTTGAATACTTTCTATTTTGGATCTTTCCTTATCTTCAAGAAAACTATGTCTATTGCTTCGCTAATTTCTGATTGGTTCTCTATTGCTTCCTATTGTAGTGTATTTTTTTTTGTTTTTTTTTCATTCTATTCCATTATTACTTCTATATTTAATTTGTCTCTAGTTTCTAAAGTTATGATAATTTGATAAAGTGAAAATAGAATCTATTGATTTATTATTTAATTATATATCTGATGTTAATTTATTATTTATTTTTATATTTCTGGACCTAAATTTTGTACTTCTATTTTCATCTTTAAGATTTTATCTTTCCAATTTCAATATATATTTTATATACAAGAAAGGTGATATTCCTGCAAGAAAATATGTTGTTTGTATACCTTAACTCTTTCTTTTTTTATTTTGAAGCAGACTACTATAAAGTTATGTTTTTTGTGTGTATAGAAATCTTTAGATATATAATATGCCTTAGCTTGAGTATCATTCAATGTTCTGACTATTAGGCTAGTATAGGTTTTATCAATATCTAGAAATCTTGCTAAAATATTATTTCTTTCAATTAATATTTGGTTGATTTCATTGTTGATGAGCTCAAATTTAGAAAATATAGCTCTTGACATTTCTATATCAATTGGAGTTATCCAGATTGCTTCAGAATTTAAGCTAAGATATTTGTGCCATTTAATATAAGCTTTTACCTGTGGTTTTGTGTTTAACTCATAGATATAAACATTTTGAACTTCTTCATATTTTTTTAGATATATTTTTATGAGGTTCTTATTGATTTTTTGATCTATATCTATTAAACATACATGTCAGATCACAGTATTCTCTTTGGTTTTGGATTCTTGAAAGACTTTTCTATCTGTTTTTTTCTGTTTTTTGTTTTTTAAGGATAGTCAGAGATGTTATATATCGAATTGCAAAGTTGTCTTCTTTTTAATTAACTTCTTCTATGTATCTTGTAACATCTTTTTCTTTTTATATTCAAAAGACTAATCATTTATTTCCATTAATGAATTCTTTTCTCAACAAATTTTTTTTTTCTTGTAAAAGTTTAATGATATTGCCAAAGTATGCTTTGGTTTTGTCTTCTGTTTCTTCTGGAATATTGGTTGCCATTACACCTAATTTATAGGTTTCTTTCTTTTTTATAAAGTATGGATTTGTTGATAGTGCCATGTTTCTATTCCTAATAGTATAAGAGCTGTGTTTATTAATATATTGTCTTTTGACTATTTCTTGAAGCTCCTATAATTCCAACTCTTTTATCTCCTATGCACATGTTATTATTACTTCATTGTTTACTTTTAATTCATTATCTACTTGTTCAATGATCTCTATTGGTTGTTACTCTGGTTTTCAGAATTTTTAATAATTTTCATGAACTTGTCTTCAATATAAAATTGTAAAAGATCTTTTTTTATTCCTTTACCTTATTATCAAATATATATGATATGCTAAGTTAAAATTCTTTTCTTGTAAAAGGTTGTTGCATTAATTCCCAATATCTTAGCTATAATGCTATCTAAGATCATATATATTTCAAGTAATAAGACTATTGGTCTATTAGATTCACTATTTCTTTGTTGTAGTAATTGTTGTGAGGTTCATAGGATAGAGTGTTCATTGTATTTTCTTGAAAAGTGAATTAGGATATTTACTATATCCTCTTCTCTTTTATTGACTATTTGTAATATACATTATACTCTATTTATGTTTAATGGCTCAAATCTATTGATAAATTATGTGAATACTTATTTATATTTATCAGTGATCTATTTTTAGGTCATGAATAAACCTTTCTGAGATTGTTGTTGTTTATGTATTTTGATTAGGTAATATAAAAAAACCTTATTTATTGTTTGATATATTTATTTGTTTATGTTAATAATACTATTCTACTTTTGAGAGTTGCTGTCATACTTGTGTAAAGTGTTATCAACTTGTTTAAATAACAAGTTACAGTATATGTGTATATGTGTGTTTTACTTGTTGCTTTTACATATATACTTGTTTTACTTGTCTACTTTTTATGTATTCATGTTCATATGACTATATAAGGGATAGGTATGTTGTTTATGTATATATATACATTTAAACTATCTTGTTTTTAAAAAACTTTGATATCCTTCTAGACCTTTAAATAACTGGAGCAACTTGATTTATCAAATGGACTTAGTTACCTTTTGGGTTTTTTACTGTATCAAGAAAGATATTAACTTGTACTGGCCTGGCTGTAAGCTATGTGAAATTGATATTGGCTTTCTTTTTCTGACTGTAAATTAGTTTGCAGGTCTCTTTTCTTTCTCCCAAAATTTAAGAAAAAGAAATAAAAGAAAATTAATAAATTAGTATATACCTCTTTTCTTGATGTTTCTGGATAACTTGTTGTATATGTATTGAAAGTATTTGATAGTTTGATTCAAAGGATTTATTGTTTTTTCTTGTATATTTGAACTGGTTCACTTTTTCCAAAAAAATTATTAAAAAAAAAATTTTTTTGAAAAAAAAAAAAGGATCAGCGGAAAGAGTTTTTTTATAAAAAAAATTTATTAATTTTTTTTTTTTTAAACTCTCTGTCAGGCTAGGTACGTGTGCTTTATTAAATATGTGTATACTTTACATTGAAGAATGTATCACTAAAGCTAAGTCTCTATCTAACTCACTTATTTCTATTTTAAAGAATTATTAAAACTCTAAGTACAACTTTGGGAGTAATTTATCACTCTGTTACCAGTTCAGATAAAGACTTTTCCAACTGTTAACTTCATTACCTACAGGTCACTACTGCAGATTACCCTGCAAGGTTCTGATAGATCTTAAAACTCAACCATTTTATTTCATACTTCATTTTTCTTATTAGAATTTCTTGGAGGCCTTTGTCTTCGAGGTTTCCTTCTTCAGGTAGTGAATTTTTTTTCTTCAGGAGTACAGTTTTCTGGCTTAAAAGATATGAAGGTCTTCTTGTCTTGTTCTCTCTATCAATTCCTTGTGTTTTTTTTCACTCAATTATCTTTTTACATCACTTGTTCCAGACTTCTTTTTAGACTTTATTATAGACTCTTCTTTGTATTTTTATTATTCATTTTTTTGCTATTCTTTCTATATATTTACCTTGACACTTTAGGTCTGTCATTTCTAGGATAATATCTATTTTTATAAGGATAGTATAGAAATTTAGCATATCCTGACTAGTTTTAAAAGCCTGTTCTACTACTTTAGAAATCCACTTGTCAAACTCTTATATCTCTTCTCAGTCATCGATAATTAATCTGGAATTTTTCTCTTCAGCCTCTCTCTTTCTTTTCTCTAGTAGTTCTTTAAAGTTTCTGATAATTCCATCTACTCCTTTATTCCATGTCTCTTTTAGTTGATTCTTATAGACTGAACATTCTAGCAAGTATTCTATAGTTTTATCTTGTTGACTACATGCAATACATCTTACTTGTTTGTATAGGACCAGTCTTCTTATAGCCAACTTAATTAATGTAGATAGCTCATCATTGGTCAGTTTGATTAAAAAGCTTCTTTATTGAGATTGTTTAAAGAATATATCCCACAAACAGTATGTCCATCTTTAACTCTTTCCCATACTAGGTCCCATGTATAAGCTTGATGTTCTGAAATTTGCTAACTTCATTTTTTTTCTATTCTATTTTATTGTATCCACCAATAGGCTGTTGTCTTTTTATTAATGTTTTTAATAAACTATCTAATTGGATCATCTAGAATCATTCCTTGCCACTTGATTTCAGTAATAATTTTGCATGAGATGAGATCTTTCTATTCAATCGGTAGAAATTTTAGAACTTCTTTAGCTAAGGTATCTGCTTCTTCATTATAAGAATTATTTGAGTATACTTTGACTTTTATGAGCTTTAGATCTATATTTTTCTTTTTTATTAGCTTTACTATGTGAGTCCAGAGGAATTAATTTTTTACTTTAAGCCATTTCTTGTGTATCCTTCGTAGATCTTTTTTTTTCTAAAAATTTTTACTTGGAAATATATGCCTGACTATCTATAAAGATCTCCACCATGTTTTCAATTGGAACTACTAGGAGTATTGTTATAATTGCTATCAATTCTGCTCTTATAGATAAGAACCACTTGTTTACTTCTATTTGAAACTTACTTTCTTTTTTATCTTTTTTGATCTTAATCCAAGTTGCTTCCATCTTAATTTCTTCTTTACCATAATTAACAAGTGATTTATCAAAATAGAAGATTGGCTTTTCTTTAGATTCAAGATTACATTGAAGTATAGCTATCAGATAATTCTGATATGCACCTTCTTTAATATTTTCTTTGATAATAAATTCTTTCTAGGTTTCAATATTCATGTGATTTACTCTATCATTTTGGATCTTGAATGAGCTTTGATCTCTGTAAATTACTTCTTTAATTCTTTTTCAAGTGCTGGCCTAGGGTTGGGGATTTTTAAATCTTATGTTCTTCTGATGAACTTTTTCATGTTAAGGTATGGTACTGTATATATCTCTCCTATTTTTCTTTCTATGATGCAATTACCATTTTGTGTTATGCCTTTTGAACATCTTGGGCATTTTTGTATATTAAGTTTCTGATCATTGTTGATGCTGCAACTGATAAAGTGCTTTACTATTATAATATTTCCTTTTTTTTCTTGTCTTAATTTTTCTCAAATTACTTAATTTCTTTTGTTTTTTATCACTATCCACAATTTTTTCTGCTTGTCTTGATTAGGTTCTATTTTGAAGTATTCTAATTCCCATTTTATATAGTTTTTTCTCCATAATATTATAAGTTGCTTTGATTGTTCTCCTAGGAGGTTTTTGATTATAATTTGGAACTATTCTGGTATAGATCCTTTGCTTGTATCTTGCAGGAGCTGAAGCATTCACCAGTCTCTTATTTTTTTGGTTTTCTAATCGATTAGCTTGTCCAGGTACATCAGTTGATTGTTTCTAAGTAATAGTATAGCTTTCTTATATTCTTCTGATATAAGATATTCTTCAATTCCAATCTTTTCCTTTTTCTATTTAAATATATTTTGTTATTTCCAACTATGAAATGTTATTTCCATATCTTTAGCTACTCTAGTCACTTGAAGTGTGAAGTTGCCTTTGTCTATTAAGTGATTTAAGAATTTGCAGGTTAATCAATTGAGTGGTTCTCAATTTTGATCAGTGCTTGTTTGAGTCTAATAATTGATGTGATTCCTACTGGTCTGGGATCATTTAGTCTATTGCAAAGTCCTGTCACTTGACTTTCTCTTTGTAGCATCCAGATACTTTTCAAATTATGAATCTTTGGATAATGAATTATACTGTTGAGCATAGATCTGTATAAACTACTCTTATTTTTGCAAAGTTTTCTATATGCCATTGTCAAGGTATTGCATATTTTCCAGGACAATATGTTATGTTACATTCTAAATTCTATTCTAGGTATTAATAGTCTATTTAGAATATAGAGAGCTTGTTTGTCCATTACCTTTTTATATTTAAGGGTTCTTATAACTATATTAACTTCTTTAAGCACTCATTTTTTAATCTCTATTGCTATTTTTTGATTACCATCTAGATCCCTAAGAATCTAGCCTGTTCTGTTCTATTGAGCTCTTTAACCACTTCTTTTTTAATACTTACTTTCACTTCTTCCAAATAGTAATTGGAATTGTTAATAATTACCAAGACTGATTTGTTGTCATTTATTTGAGAATTATTGGCTTTATAGAAGATTCTTGCAGTTTTTAGAATCAAGTCCATATCTTCCTTAGATCTTGCTATCCATGTTGTATCATCTATAAAGGCTATAGCTATGTGTCTTAATTATAGCTTTCTTGTAGTCTGTTTCTTTAGATCAGGGTTCCATGTAACTGATATTTTATACCCTCTTTATATATCATTCTGGATTTTGTAAAGGAAAAGATCATAAAAAATTTTTTAAAGTAAAGGTGAAATGGTTTTCCCTTGATCAATTTCATCTCCAGCTACTATTAATTCTGTGAGATCATTTTCAAATATAATGTGGAATTTTCTATTTTTAAAGAGGCTTATTGTAATCTTTATGAAATCTTTTGGAGCTTTGATTCTTTCTATTGCTTTTACTAGCATATCTAGACTAATTGTATTATATGCTTTTGCTGTATCTTGAAAAAATATCTACAGTTTCTTTTTGTTTTCTCTAGCATCTTCACAGATGTTGTTGAGAATTTAAATTGGTTCTGCCATACTTTCTCTTGGCAACTCTGCATAGTTCAGTCCTTTGAAAATATTATTGATTTTACAAATATTCTCATTCTATTGATAAGGATTTTGGTGAAACACTTTCTTATGATCTCTAATAAAATGATAGATCTAGTATTTGAGAGTTTACAACTCCAAGGTTTAGGTTTAACTATAGGATATATATAATTCTATTTTCAATGTTTCAGAGTGACTTTTCATCTAAGAAGTTATTTAATATTCTTCTCAAGAAATTTTTTTTTTTTGACTTAATTTTTTTAACATTTTATAGCTGATTTGAGATTTTCCTAAAGCTTTTTTATTGGAAAGTGTCCTTAGTGTTTTACTTAGTTCTTCTTATGAAATTGATTTGAGTAGTTTGTCATATCAAGCTATTTGGATATACCGTATTCTCTTGATTTGTACTCTTCTTTCTATTCTTCTGATAAACTGTTGTAGGTAGCATTTTTTTTTTCTGAAGGTCTCATGGTAATACTGTCTTATTTTCTTTTCTATTTCATTTTTTTGTATTGTAATGTATTCATTATCCCTCTACTTAATCTTAATTTTATTTAATACTATTTTGCTTTTTGTATGGTTGGTTAGGTAGCTGACCATCTGTCTCTGGTTGTTTCTCAAATCATCACATCTCTATCCAAAGCAGTTTTAATGTTATCTCTTGTTTTTTTGGCTTCCACTCTTTAATATATGAATTTGAGATCTTCTATAGTATCTTGGATATCTTTTTTCACGAATTTCTATGGCATATTAGAGATACTATACTGGGTACAATAGTTTTTGATTTGATGATTTGAACTATGGGTACTATTATATTTTTCTATAGCTAAATTAAGGGACTGTAGCTTATCTATTTCTTTTGATATTTCTGCTTTGTTGTAAAGTTCTTTAAGTTGTAGTGCTTTTCTATAGCTGATAAACTTAGCACTATGTTTGTAAAACTTTTCTTTTGACTGGATTGTTTTCTTTGTTATCAGTTTATTAAAGACTGCTTTATATAGCAGTTTCTCAAAAGTTTTTCACAGTTTATTTACCTGATCCTCCTTTTCATCTTGATTAGATTCTTCTTAAAGCAAAGATTCTAATGCCATTTTAAATTTGTGATCTATACTTTCCTAAAAGGCTTGCCATTGTAATGGAGATATTCTCTTTATATCAATTCTTCTTGATATATTTGTAGGGGGTTTTGTGATTCTACTTTTTGTAAAAAGATCTTTATTATATAGTATTATTAGAAACATAATGTGATTACTTTTCATAATATCTTCCATGTCTTAATTATTGAAATGGAGTAGTGGATAATTTGTTAAACTAAAAAAAATCCAAATATAGTCTATTCTATGACTACTTGTTAGATTTTTCTTGCTGAAGTTTTTTTTTTACCTTCCCATGTGACTTGCATATCTATAAAGTCCCATTCATCAAAAAAGTTAAATAATGGGATTTCAGATCACCATGATAATTTAAAGCTTACTTTGGAAGAGAACTTTCTATCCTCTAATGGATTATAGGCTGCATTAAAGTCTTCCATTACTATTGTGGGAAAGTCTTGTCCATGTTTTCTTTTAATAAGATTAGTTATCTTATTCTGTACCATTTTACATCTCAGTATATCAGAAAGGATATAGATCTATATAATACAAATCTTCTTTCTTTTCATAAGCATGTTGGTGGCAATAATATATCCTTCTTTTTTTTCTACTAATACAATATTTTTTTTCAAATCTTTTCTGATTAAGAGACTAACCTCTGCTCCAAATGGTGTATCTTTATTGATACTATAAAAAAGTTTATAATCTTTCTGGTTGTTGAATGCCCACTGTGCATTGACTTGTGTTAGTTTTGTTT
>CAJVPT010000302.1:0-33324 GCA_910592055.1 Acaulospora colombiana
CAATAAGAAATGCCCGATTGGGATATCCTTTCTTTTCCTGACCGTCTGAGGAACTTATCCATTCTTGATCTTGATTTTCTTCTTGTGTACCGTCTGAGGAGACTTATCACCTAGTGGGAGCCTTTACTTCCAGGACATACTTGGTCCCAACCTTCTTTGGGCAGTGATTTTTTATCCACCTGCGATAGAGAGACAACTTATGATGGACCTCAGGTTCTTATTTGACCTAGTAAGGACTAGGACATGTTGTTTCAGTATGATACCTTCCAACAGCCACGCCTAATTAAAGAAATTTTACTGGTATACATCTTCCATTATCCAAAAGGTCAGATTCCCCAATAATCCTTTTGCCTTATAATGGTGGGAGGGTAACAAGAGTGGTGGGGATCCTCGTTGATTGCGATATCCTTCAACAACTTCTGGGAAAATGCATTCTCAACTGTAACCAAAGGGTTGGAGCTTAGCATGAACTAGAGACTGTTCAGTCTTATTGCCTGACCGGGATAAAAAGGAGACCTTGGTCTTGAACTTTGCCTGACCGGAATGATAGGAGAGAAAGATCTCAGCTTTAATGAATAGCAGCTTTTTCACCACCTGGGGACTTGTTGCTTGTATCTTATTGGCCTTATGGTACTTGATTTGTAGGTTAACCTAATTGGAAAAGTGGGGCAGACACGGGACACCAATCAACTCTTTCTATTACCAATGATGTCATCGGAACACGTGAGGTGACCAATAGGAGCTTGTTTATATTTAGTTACTAATGTGTTTTGTGTCAACCAATCAGATGCCAGGTGATGTTGTGCTACCAGAAATTCAGGGTCAAACTGAGGTAAGCAAAATCCCCCAAGAAAACCATGAAAAATGATAGATACTTTAAGAGGGTACAGGACAGTATGTGAGAAGGTGAAAAATAAGCCTTCCCTTGCCAACAAAACCTCTATTTCTTGTCACTTCTAGTTCTGTAAGGTGACACTCCACTTGTCAGTTTTTTTACTTCCTAGGGGACCCATTATTTCATATAGATAAAATTAATTATATATATATTTTATTTTTAGCAGGGATTACAGAGACCTGTTTTATTAAAGTTGTAGCAGTGAATTGATGAGATACATTGAGATTACAGACTATGGTAAAGACTATATTACTTAGAAACTATAACTCAATCTTGGTGACAGTTAACTATTATAATAAATCTATTTATCGCAGCCTTTTATGTGACTCATGTGGTGTATTACCAGAAAAAGCTCTACTATCTACCTTATCTACGTTTAGGTCTTTGCCATGTATACTTGCCCTCTGGCTGGCTCAGACCTGAAACCTCTTTCATATTTCATCCCACCAAATACTCTTTTACATTACCTATTACAGTATGCCTATGGAATATTTATATGGAGTCTTAGATGTCATCTCATCCTATTTGAGTACCCTTTTTATATAATCTATTATAGCTTGCCTATGGGATGACTGCATGAAGTCTTGAATGGATTATCCAATTTTGATAGAGACTCTCTTCTTTTGTTAATGTGCCTAGGCACTGTTAGTCCCTAAATTTTTATAGCAAGCAGATCTTTAGGATATCTGCAAGATCTTGTTGGAACCTGTCTTTATGATTAGGTAACTTCAATACTAAAACTGATTGAAGCATTTTGTGATCTTTGTTTATTCCATAATTAGATGGGATCTTGGCTACAGGTGACAGTAATCATCATAATGAGATGGATATGATCTTTCTGTACCATCTAGGCTTAAGTGATACTGTCTCGCAGTGGTATTGAACTTGGAAACAACACTTGGTGACCTGAAAGTGCTACCACTGCACTATTGACTCACAGATTATAAGATTTACTATAATATATATGTATAGCTACTTATTTGTAATAATATAATAGTTTCAATTAATAAAATTACAAATTAAGGCTATAGATCACTCAGGTATTCTAGGTAATAAAAAGGCAGACCAGCTGGCCTCAACGAGCCTCACAGACAAACCTAAATATACTATAACAATAAATACACAAACTTTCATATTAACAAATATATTTATCAAATAGAATCAAAAACAATATGATATTGAAATCAAGTCTATAACAAGACAGATACACAAGAATAAATAGGCAAACAAATAACGAACACTATAAAGGTACCAGAATTGGCTAAACCAGAAGAAATTTAGAGAAATCCACAGGCCTTTGACATTTGAGCTCCTAATGCCAACAGTAATCACAACAATATCAATCAATATGAGAGACTACATAGATCACTCCTTTAGAATAAAAATATAGATGGGAGAAAAATTCATCATGGACAAACTAAACAAAAGATATCTCGATATTTATCCAAATAACAAATACAAAGTCTACAAACAGCATAAAGAAACTAATGACTATATCTTTCAATGTGGCACAATATAAACAAGACTTTAGGAAGACTTCATTCAAATCTTGACAGAGAAATGTGCAGTGAGAGCTGAAGATAAACAGATAAAACAAATCCAAAACAAATGAAAAAGAACACAAATAATATAGGAATATAATAAAAATATAAAAACATGGCATAAAATCGAATGGAAGAATATCATCAGGGGAGTTATAACACATGGTATGATTCAAGTAGCAGAGATTATAACAAAAGATAGATCTAAAGCACTGGAAGCAATTAGAGAAGCAACACACAAGTTTTGACAAGCTAAGTAAGAAGCTTGGAAGCTTAGATATGACATCACAATTGACTGAAAAAAAAGTCAAAGCATAAATAAAAAACTTAAACATCAGAAAAATCGAGCCAAAGACAACACAAACAATCAGCAAATCATACCACAAAGTCTAGACTCACCAATAACACAGGCTATTAAAAGCTTTGAGTCTGATTTGGGATTAAAAAAGGTCCAAGTCAATTTAAAAAAACATCCAAAGGATAGGTTTGGGAAACTGTATATTGAACTGACAAACATTATAACAGAAAAAACTCTAAACAACTGCTATTTTTCCTTTTTTTTCTTTTCTATAGATATTAGTACTAATAGAGTTTTGACATGCTAGCACCCACCAAGGTGAACTGCAGCAAGTCACAGGGTTTCTAGTAATAGAATACTAAATCATAGTATTTTTTTCCTTTTATAAATATATAAACTCACAATTAAATTTTTGTACATATGCTTGTATTAATAAATAAATAAAAACTTAATGGCAGGACTTCACCAGGTTATACAAAAAAATTAAAATCTTAAATACTGTTAATTCTATAAATATTCAATGAAAAAAGTTTAGAACTTAAACAGATACTACCTTAAAGATCAAGTATACATAGAGTCCTCTAGTTAATTTTAATATATCACAGTATTGAATAAGACCTGGCACCTGTTAAATTTACTATTCTTAGAGAAGCCTTCAAGATTCTAAAAACAAAAAGAATATATACTAATCCTCAAAAAATTTTAAAGTCAAAAGCACTATCTCTAAATAAAACTTTAATGCATATTGTCATAAATTAACTTGCCAAGTCTGTCACTAATCTGTAGTGCCTCATATAACTTAGATAACTCACAAATACTCACAACTGATACAAAGAAAAAAACCTCTTCTATAAAGAATGTTTAGAGAAGGCAGAAGCATGGTAATTGACTTGAGCAAAAATAAGTATCTTTTTATTCATATATTGTTTTTTTTTGTATATTACTAACTCTTATTTTTATTCACAATGAAGATTGTTTTTCTAATACATTCAGTACTACCTTCTTGGCATACATTGGTAAGCTATTTATACTTTTCTAACTAACAATAGACTATCTGCTTTATAATCAGTTATACTAATCCTAAACTTTACTAAACTTTCCATATTTTGTCAGACACATATGGTTTTCTTATCAGTACTCAGTCTCAATCTATAGTTTCTTACCTTGCGATATTTAATCTTTTATATCAGACTTTTAGGTTTTTGGATTCTAGAATATTATATATAAATCATGTTACTCATGTAATCCACAACAATATAAAGAAGTTAATAGGATTTACTATCTACTCAAAAAAGTTTAGACAACATAGGAACCTTTCATTAAAAAAGAGATTTTAATAGCAATCAATAGGTTTTATACTCTAAGTAATGATACATTTATCCAGAACTTATTACTTCCTCAAAATATAGCTGATATCAAAATACAGCTAAAACAAATTGTCAAAGTAGAGCTAATCTTATATACAATTTGTAAAAAAAATAAAATTTATATTAAGAATAAAATTAAACATGTTCTTGAAATCAGATGTAAGGACCTTAAAAGCAACCAAAAATAAATGCTGAACTATATTCTTAATAGAAAATAATTCAAGATAGTACTTGACAAACTTCAAGTACAAAACTGCAAGAGTTTAATATATAACTACAAATCTATAAAGCATTAACTAGCAAAGTCAAGGCCTATTATTAAAAAGCTTTCAAAAAGGAAAATCCAATTTTAAAGATTTAGATCTTAATTAGAAAAAAAAACATCAATCCAAAAAATGGATTAAATCAAAATGATACTTTCTTTTAAAAAAATTTTCAATAGAAGAATTTGACAAAATACTAAAAGCTATATTAGTATAGCTTTTTAATATTATTCTTCAAGATAATTAAATGCTCAAGAAATAGAAAAGCAGTAATATATATCTAATGCCTAAGCCTAAACTATAATACTATGAGCTTGAAATATCAAATCAATTGTAATACTAGAAAAAGTGAGACTTTCTTTTACAAAAATAATAAATAGATACTTGACAACTATTTTTGCAAAGCATAATATCTTACAAGAATCAAACTTTGTCAATTTATAGGAAGAAAGTATTTTTGAATCCAATTCAACTTCTAAATAATATATATTAAGAGGCTAGAGAAAAAAGAAAAAAACTATCTAAAGCCTATAACATAATACAATTAGTCTTAAAATATTAAAAAAAACAATGTTGAAAATTTAGATTTCACTAGTAACAAAACACTATTATTTTGAGCTAATCAAGCAAATCTATCACTAATCTATAGTACTTTGTATAACTCAAATAATTAACAATACTCACAACTAATACAAAAAAGAAAATGCTTCTTATAAAGAATACTTAAGAAGGCAGAG
Source organism: Acaulospora colombiana (assembly GCA_910592055.1). Classification (NCBI taxonomy): domain Eukaryota; kingdom Fungi; phylum Glomeromycota; class Glomeromycetes; order Diversisporales; family Acaulosporaceae; genus Acaulospora; species Acaulospora colombiana. Next base: position 5,102 of record CAJVPT010000302.1, read on the forward strand.
ATGTTGTAATTGATTTGATCAAGAGTAATTACTGTATCTCTTTATTTATATTTTGTTTTTTTTTTATAATACTAACTATTATTTCTATTCACAATGAGAACTGTTTTTGACATATTCAGTATTGTCTTCTCCACTTATACTGATAAACTATTTATACTTTTCTAATTAATAATAGATTATCTACTTTATAATAGGTTATGCTAATTCTAAACTTTACTAAACTTTCCATACTCTGTCAGATATATATGGTTTCCTTATTAGTATTCAGGTCTCAATCCATAGTTTCTTATCTCACAACACTCAATTTTTATATCAAACCTTTAGGTTTTTAGGTTCTAGATTGTTATATGTAAATTGTATCACTTACATAATTTCCAACATTACTTATTAATCTTTTTAAGAATAGATAATATCATATTATTCTTCTTACTAAACTTTCTAATCTATTTATAGTAAGGAATAGTATTGATCAAGAAAAAACAATATCTCTTTTACTTTTAAGAATTTTCTATAATTTATTGTTCTATAAAATTCAAAGTAAATTGAATTATTGATATATTATAAAAGAAGAGTATATACTTGACTTTTAAATACTAGAAATAAAAAAGAAACTATCTATTAGACTAGTAGTTATTATATACATGAATGCTATAATCTGAATAACTAAAATCTAAAAAGATATAGAAAATATTTTAGAAGAAACACAAAAATTCTATATTGTGAATAATTTATAAATTAATAGTGAGAAGTCAATTTTGCTTACAATAAATTGAAATAAACTAGAACTTGGAATAGTTTATGCTAGTAATAAAAAAACAGAAGTCAAGGAAATAAGTAAAGAAGATCAGGTATAATTCCTAGAAGTTTAATTTGAAAAAAGACATAACAATAAGAATATAATTAACTTGTTAAAAGTTGAGATTGGATTTATAAATATGGTAATAGTAAAAATATTATAACTGAAAAACATGCCAAATATATTATTAACAGAGTTCTAATTTCTTAGTATAGCAGGCTAATCAGTGAGTCTATTACTAATGATCAAAAGCTCATATAAACTATAAATAAAGAGTCCATTTTTTATCACATACATACAAATCAAGGCATAGGCATAAAAAGATTTGGACGATTTCAAGATAATTTTCCCTAAAACTACTTATAATTTCATAGTTATAACAATCTATTTAAAAGATTTATCTTAAGTTTGTCATTTTATTAAGTCATTGGAAGAAGTTGCATTTATACATTTTTATATATAGAACTATTATATAATCACTATAGATATTTTAATATTATGTCATGTATAAATTACTTTGCATTAACTAATTTTTTATTATCTTAGCTCATAGTTTTTTACCTTTTTGATGCGATTGAATTGTTTATACATTCTTCTATCTTGTGAGAAGTATAGTAATAGTCAATAATTGATTGTTTCATATAAGCTTCAGTTATGTCATAATTATGGGTCATATGATCACAATGAAAATTCTGAACTTGGTTTAACTTTTTTGACTTTTAATATAAGATAAAACTATATATACAACATACATATTGTTAAAGGTCAAAGAAAACAAACAAAGTTCAAAACTTTTGCTGTGATCATGTGACCAACAATCGTGATGTGACCGAAGCTTATTTGAAACAATAAATTATCAACTATCACCATATCCCGTACAAACTAGAAGAATGCATAAACAATTCATTTGTATCAAAAAGGTAAAAATTTATGAGCTGAGGTAATAAAAAATTAGCCAATCACCAAGCAATTTATGCATGACATAATACTAAAATAGCCATAGTGATTATGTAATAGCCCTATATATAAAAATATATAAATGTAACTTCCTTCAATGACTTAATAAAATAACAAATCTTAAGATGAATCTTTTGAATAGATTATTATAACAGTGAAGTTATAAGTAGTTTTAGGGAAAACTACCTTAAGAGTTGCTCAAAATTTTTTACATCTCTGCCTTGATTTTGATATTGTTTTGTGTGTATGATAGAAGAATGGACTCTTCTATCTACAGATTATGTGAACCTTTGGTTATTAGCGACAGACTTATCAATTATGTTGCTACAATATATTGGGAAAAAGAAATACAATGAGCTTATAGCAATATACAGAAAAACTTTCAAGAACAAAACCCTTATCAATAGCACAATGCTGAATAGTTATATTCATAACAAGAAAATATTAGATTTCAAAAATATATGGAAAATCCAACTTAAAAGTCATATAATCTTTCTCTTCTGTCAATTGAACAATCCAAAAAATCCAGAATAGAAATGATTATTTATCTCAAATAAAATTAGTTAAAACATTGTGAATATAAAAATATCTTGAAATATTTAACAAAAACTGCTTTCTATAAGAAAAATAACTTTGCATTATCCCTCTAGTCCTGATTAACAATCTTCAAATTACATATCAAAGTTGGAGATAAAAAGATCTTTTTCAAATTTAAGGATAGTTTACTTTCTGTTAAGTTAATTCTTAAAGAATATAACTATAAAAAACTATAATATTCCTTAAGAAATACAAATTTTTTTTTTTTTAGACACTAGCTTATCTATATATTATAGTACCATTTTATTATAATAATGATCATATCTAAGGACAACCAGGATAAATAATTACCCATACTTTCTAAGAATTTATAGATTACTGAATAATACATAGAGCTAACTATTTATATCTCACACTATCAGGATAAAGTAACTATAGAACCGTCTAGTCTAGATATTTTTCTTTTTATAACAAACTAACTAGATATCAAAATTTAATCTCTAGACCTAAATATACCACGACACTCTCTAAGTATTGAACCTATTGAGCACAGGACCACAGAGTGGATTATCGCTATCCCTTAAGAAAGGGAACTAATGTGCCAAGGATTCACCTAAGGTACTTAGTACTACTAATGTTGGGATCCCTTATGTAGAGCCTTATCTTCACTAGCACTAAAAGAAAAAAATTTTTGAAGAGAAAATAGTGTGTGTATAGATCTTGTTCAATGGATGTGGATAATTGGTGTTGTTATAGTTGATTTACAATGAAGAGATATGTATATTAAAACTCTTCAAAAAGATAATATCCAAGTTGTTGATTTTTATTTGCTGAATAGGAGATAAGAGAGTTGTTGTTAATCCAGTGTATTCTATTACAGCTTGTTCTTTCCAGATAACTACTAATGTAGGAAGTTTCATGTCCTGTATCTATTTACATTAAATACAATGATTTATGGTGAACTTCAGGTTCTTATGGAACTGAGAAAATATATTCAGACATATAGGGTAACCAATGGAAGCTTGTTTACTTTTTTTTACTAATGTGGGCTCTTTCTGTCCAATCACGATATGAGAAACTTTGTGCTACTCAAAATTTAAGATCAAACTGAGTTAGGCAAAATTCCTTTAAAAAAACTAAGAATGAGCACTATAAGAAGAAAAAACATGACAAGAAAATGGAAAAGTTGTCTCTTATCATATACACATTTCTGTGTTGTTTTTTTAAGGTGTGTGATAATAGCACATTAGTTTTTCTTTATTTTAGAACTTTCTTATCATTGATAGGAAAAATGTTTTTTGATCTTTATAGTCATTAGAGATCAGGTTTTTATTTGAAGAAGATAGTAGACAAGAGAGAAGGAGATAATTGATGGCTCTTGAAGTTTCTTCAAGTTGTTTTAAGGAAAGTGATAAGACTTTGTTAGCTTAGAAGTATAAAAACTTCTTACAAACATTTTTTTTGTATGTGGTCAAAGGATTAGCAGAAAGAGTCTGGATACCTTAAGAAATATAATATAATATTCTTAAAACAATTAATTAATTTAACTATAAGAACAATTAGAGAATGAGAAGCAGTTCAAATATTTTTTGAGAATAGAAAAGGTTGTATTTCTAGATAGTATAAACAAGTTATTTTTTGGGTCATAGAAAACAGAACTTGCTTAGAAGCTTATTTAAAAATCTAAAATGGTATAATTATAAAATCCAAATAGAATAACCATTGAATATATTAGACAAAAGAAAAACTTACTGGAGAATTACTATCAATCTATAAAAGATATAATGAAAAAAGTTAGAAGAGCTCAAGGAAATATAATTTTCATTCCACATTAGCTCAGTCATAATTATATTAATAATTCAAGTCTATATTATTCAAATCTTGGATAACAATATTCTTATTTTCAAAAACATATCTTTTATCTTAACTTAATAAGTCTTAAAGTATATAAATAAGAAATTACTATTGCTTTCTGACAACTCAACAAATTGAATATCCGATAATTCAAAACAATACAGACCTGACATCTAGTATATAACAACAATATATAAAAAAATAGTGATGAAGAACTGACATATTTTGTTAATAATTCAAACTATTTATTTAAAAGAATATATTAAAGAACTAACTAATGTTTTTAAATTTAATTAATATAATAGATATAAAAACTTTACTTTTTACTTTTTTTTTTTTTTTTTTTTTTTTTTTTTTTTTGATAGGCTCATACCTAACTTTATTGAATTCCAAATTACAAGTTTACATTGTGCAAAGCACGAATACATGGATGTATATTCAGGAAAGATAAATATAATGATAAGCTAAAGATATTCTAAAGCTACTTCGAGGCTTATTGCCCTTTCTTTTTCCAAAGAAAAACCAGCATCCCTAGAGCGTGCTGGTGTTATAAATAAAAATAAAAAAAAATAAAAGAAAAATTAAACAGTCATATGAAATGTATCGGTCTTGTTTCTTGATATATGCCTGTCTTGTTCATATTCACCTCGGGAAAAGGTCAGGGAGAAGACTTTTACTGAGTCTTTTATAGAAATAAGGTGGAGGCCAAAGAGAAGACTGCTCAGTTTTAAGTCTTATGGGAAGGAAGTAGCCAAGAAGGCCCAGGTGATATATTGGTGTCCATATGATCGACTTGAAAGTCTCCCAGTATATCGTCAATTAAACCTATTCTTATCTAAATATGGGTATACCTACTCATCTGTGTATCTTGTTTCAGATTTAATTCCTTATATAAATGATAGCACCTAGTCTTGTGGTTGACATACCCTGCTAGTGGCCATTGGTACTAATGATCAATGAGGATCTTTTAGACATTCTGGTCAGCTCACATGTCACTGCTGATATTTTTGGACTCAAGTTTTGATTGGTATAATGATGTTAACCTTCCAGTCTTCCAGCTTAGAATTTTTTGAAGATAGAATGAAACTTCCTGGATTACTTTGCGCATAAGCTTTATCACTGAGTATCCTTAATGGCTCCATGCTTTCTCTGATTTAGACTTTCCGGACAGTAGAGATTGGAAACCTACCTGATATATGATCAGGATATAGGTGGCTCTAACTTGAAAAAAGATCAATCGAGCATCTTGAGACCTTTATCATAGTCAGACAGACTCTTTCTTGTATTCAATAATATGTCAATGCCATATCTTGTATTCATCTGTACCAGACAAAATGACTTATAATGGACCCTAGGTTCTTAGAAGCTGAAGAAATGCATTCAGATACATAAGATAATCAATAGGAGCTTGCTTATCAATCTTTTTCAACATGTTTTGCATTGATCAATCAGAGTTAGTGAGATCTGTACTACCTAAAATTTCAGGGTCAAGCTGGAGTAGGCAAAATCCCCCAGAAAGCCATGAAAAAGATAGCTCTAAGAGGCCACAACACCAGTCGAAGGATAGAAAATTGAGTCCTTTAACTGGATTTAATTTTTGTTATCTCCACTATAACTAAGAGGTGGAAGGTACTTCACTGTTGATCTTTTTTCCTTTAGAAACTTTCTTGCTATAGGTAGTAAAGGTGAGAGCTGAACTTTGCATGCCACAAGAGTTCAGTTTGTTCAAAGAAAATTGTAGACAAGAGGGAAGAGATGGTGAGGGAGTTCTAAAAGAACTCTTTGGATTGATTTAAAGAAAGTAATAAGACTTTATTAGCATAAAAGTATTAAAACTTCTTGCAAACATCTTTTTTGTATATGGTCAGAGGATTAGCAGAAAGAGTTTTTTTATTTGTACTCCTTTACTTTTTACATTGATAAATTCTTTAAGAAAGAAATATAAAATATTGAAATAGAGTACCAGATATATTTCACCTAGATTTAAACTCAAAGCAATAATATTATTAATCATTTCTTAGTAAAAGGACTACTATGGTCTTTAGTAGCAAGAGCAGAAATACAACAATATTGATGGTACACTACATTTTATCTATAATACTAACATTTCTATTTTTATAGACTACAATGTATTGTAACTATTAAAGTATGGAATATAATATAGTTACAATCACTTATATTATTAAAAAAATGGATCAAAACAATTAACTATTCACTTTAAACAAGGATCAAAAAATATAGTTAAGAAAAAAAACTTTATCTTAATATTGGAAAAAGTTCATATATATAAAGAAATTTATTTTAACAATATAATAGGTATACTAAAAAAATTAGTTAGAAAAGAAAATTTAATAGAATGATAATACACACTAAAAATATATGCAGGCTTCTCTATAGCTATATAGAAAGGCTTGGCTATTAACATTGATATTTGAAAGTTTATTAAAGGATAAAATCAAAGAAAGATCAATTTTAACTAGAGTAATCAAAGGTGAAATTGAAATCAATGGAGTATAGTAAAACTAAAATAAATTGAACAATCTTTTTAAACCAGTTTAATATACATTATACATTGCATACATCCTTCAAGGATAACAAGAATGAAAGCTTTTTGATAAATCTTATTTATAACAAACTTTCTATATTACAAATACTCAAAAAGTGAAAACCAGAAATTTATAAAACAATCATTTGTGTTAGGTATAGAACTCATAAAGAAAAAACTGATCATCTGTTCTTATATTCAGTAATAAGTTTTAAAAGACTAGATATCTGAAAAGAAGCAAGTAAAAAGTTGATTCAATATATTACCAATCAAATAAAGGTCAAGGAAGAAGATCAAGAAACTATTAATCAAATAGTCTGTATATGGCTTAATATAATATAGTAACAAGAATAGAGCCTTTTTAAAATAATATACGAATATATACATAAAGATAAAATAAGAGATATTGAAGATTTCTTTAAACTATATTATAAAATAAAGCCACTTATCCCAAGAAAAGCTATAAAAAGACTGTGTTAATAAATATAAAAGAATTTTAAAAAGAAAATCTGAAATAAGCATTACAAAAAAGTAATTGAGTGAGAAAAGACTTTGAATATTAATAGGAGATTTAAATTACACTAAATTTTGAAAAAAAGTGTGACAATACAAAAAACTCAGAGAAAAAGAATAATTCTCTATCAAAAATGATCTTATCTAAAGAATACTCAAAAGTGTAAACATTAAAAGATTGTTGAAAGATGGATAGTAAAAGAAAAAAGTGATTAGATATGATCTGCCATTTAAAATTTTGGATAATTTACAATGAGGGTCTGTAAATAATAAACTTAATAGCTAAATAATAATCCAAGTTATTAAAAAAACAAAATATTATTTTCTAAATTGTATTTAAAATGTTAAACTTCTAAGATGTATGTGCTATTATATAAAAATCTTTTAAATTGTATAAAAATTTTAAATATATTATTAAAGGCCAAAGAAGACAAACAAAGTTCAAAATTTTCATCATGGTCACGTGACCAATGATCATGATGCAACTGAAGCTTACGTAAAACAATTAATTGTCGATTATCACCATACCCCTTGCAAACTAGAAAAATGCACAAAAAATCCATTTGTGTTAAAAGGGTAAAAATCTATGAGCTGAGGTAATAGAAAATTAGCTGATCACGAAGCAATTTATGCATGACATAATACTAGAATAGCTATAGTAATTATGTAATAGCCCTATGTGTAAAAATGTATAAATGTAACTTTCTTCAATGACTTAATAAAATGATGAATCTTAAGATAAATCTTTTGAATAGATTGTTATAACAGTTAAGTTATAAGTAGTTTTAGGGAAAACTACCTTGAGACTCACCCAAATCTTTTTACACCTCTGCCTTGATTTTGGTATTGTTTTATATATATGATAGAAGGATGAACTCTTTTATCCGCAGGTTATGCAAGCTTTTGGTTATTAGCAACAGACTTGCCGATCAGCCTGCTACAATATAATAAAAATAAGCTATATTATTCTGATGATGGATTAAATAAAAATAATAATTAAAGATTTAAAAAAAAAAAAACTTTTTTTCACAAATCCTTTTTTGATAATTTTGGGAAGAAAAAAAAGAAAGTAAATGCATGTAAGAAATGAGTTCTTATCAAGAACCCAGAAAACAATATATTACAGAACAATCTAACTATACTAAAAACCTTTTGTTAAAGAGTAATATAAAAAATACATACATAGAAACGAATACAGATAACATGAAAAAAAATATTAAAAATAAAAAAAAAGCAATTATACAAAAAGAAAATAAATCTGAAAAATAATTAACAATTCTTAATAGAGTATAAAAAATCAATTTCTAAACTTTCAATAATACCAATCAAGTTAAACTACAGTTGACAACACTTCTTGAAGTAAACAAGTAAAAAAAAAACTTTTAACCAATATATTGAAGACAGCATCTTGTCTTATCAAAAAAACATAAAAAGCAATCTAAGTGATCAATAAATAACTTTTAGCTATTAAGTATACCTTGAGAAAGTGAATACAGTGATAGAGCTAGAAGGAAGATCATTTCAAGATACTTCTATTAAAGAAGATAAATAGCAAATTATATTAAAAAATAAAACAAGAATTAATTAGTATAATAGATTCTAACCTAAATTTCTATTTGATAAAAAGCCAAATTTGATAAAAAAAGAATCAAGGTAGAAATTAAAACAAATATAATCCCTGTAAGAACTATCAGTCAGAAAATCTTATTATTAACAATAAACTTATATTTCTTGATAAATCTAATATCAGTTTGAAACAAAGAAAAAGAAAAAAAGTAATATATTATCATTATTTTTAATAACAAACAAGTTAAAATAAAATATATAATCTAATTCTACTTGATATAAATAATATATATCTCAAATAGATAGAAATTACAACTTTTTTCCAAAAAAAGAAAATGGAATTATTGTATAAAACATCCTTTTTGATATCAAGTTCACTGAAGTATAATAGACCTTTTTCAAATATAATGAGATTATCAATATTATAATACTGATCCAATAGATATGGCAAACTGTTATAATTAGTTATAAAGATTAGGAAAGTAAATAGTTAATCATTAACAAATAAAGGATATCATTAAGATCCAATTTAAGTAGAATTTTCAATGCAATTAAATATCAAATAGATAAAAGAAAGGAGTACAATAATAGTCAAGCTTATCAATCTTATTTCTAATACTATAGTCTTCAGCTTAAAATATATTTGTAAACAAATTAAAGCCAAGTTATGTTATATTATCAGACATCTCTTCTATAGAAGAAAAAGATTTGTTATAATTAGTTTCAACAATAAAAAAGCCAGGAAAGTAGCAATAGGCAAAAATTACTATTTGAAAAAAAATAATAGTAGATTGGAAATCAATTAATATCAAACTGTGTAGTATCTATAGCAGTGCAAAACACTTAATAACAAGCTGCCTATTCAAAGAGCAATGTACACAATAGAATTAATATTATTCTGAGAAAATTAATCATTTTGATAAACTCTATATTAAATACAAGTCAGTATATACAGAAGTAATTAAAAATTTTATCAAAAACAAGAAGCCAAGTAAAAGAACTCAACCTGGCTTATATATGGTAAAAGCTAGATAGGAACAAAATCATAATGAAGATAATGAACATATCAATAAATCTATAAAAATAAATATTATAAAAGAAAATTTAAATATCTTAAAAGCAATTAAACAAGAAATCAAAGAAATCAAAGAAGATGTTGCCAATCTAAATAAGTGAATTGTCAATTTAAAAAGCTATAATAAAGAATATATGAAACAAATAAAGAAAAACTAGGCCCTTAACTATAAAACAAATAATTCAATAGAGATTACAAAAGAAATTTTTATCAATTTGCAAGATATTCAACTATAACAATAGCAAATCCACTTAACAATGAATTGTTTGAACCAAAATATGAATAAAATATTTAATGTTCTTACTAACATTCTAATATAAACACATCTTTCAATACTATATCTACCTATTAATAATTAAAAATCCAGCTACTATAAATAATTATAAAATGTTTACTTTAACAATAAATAGAAAGCATTAATTTTCAAAAAACTCTTTCCCACAGATCTATTTTTCTAAAAAAAAATTTTTTATGGTAATTTTTAAAGAAAAAGAAAAGGTAAATGGAGAGATGTCTTCTCAAAGAGAACTTCATAACAAAACATTCCAGTGGAGACCCAACTACAATGAGAACATCCTCGCAAGAGATAACGCAAACAAGTCACACAAAGAAATAACAATGCGAGTAGTAAAGGAAAAAATCATAAACAAAGAAAAAGTCAAAGAAAACAATCAAAATGAAACCCATAAGGAAGATTCCAGTACTCGAAATCCATCCCAGAACCTGGCAATATAGAACACCACATTCAATCCACCAATAGCAACTATCAGATCATCAACTAAAGTGAGAAAGTTGAACAAAACATCTCAGTTACCAAAGTTCCAACAATAAACCTACTCAACAGTATCCTAACAACAACCCACATGGAGATGGTAGAAGAAGTCCTCCAAGGAACAACCAATGAGACACCAAAAGCAGTACACATAGATAACTCAGACATGAAAATGGAGATAAAAGAAAAAACTCAAGGATTAACTTTACGCTGGCAGCAAGTTGGTGACAAGAGTAAATAGAAGTTGAACAGCCGAACCTTTAAACCAAGACCCCTCTCTCCTTTTGACAAAACCATCCACTATGGCAGTGAAAGAGCAAGATCAGTATCCCAGCAATAGATTTGCCAGGCAAAACTACTGCTCAAAAAATAACCTTTCTTATTAAGGCTCTAAATTCACCAGACGGATTGATGACAATCCATAGCAAAAAGAAAAAAGAGGTCAAACACATTATTGCTATTTTGAGTAACAAACAAGAAGCAATCAAGATCTGTAACATTCCACTACCCAAGACAGACAATAAACACATAGATCCCATAGAATACACAAATTCAGTCCTAAAACAGGAAAACAGTATCAGAGTATGGGACATTCCCCTGAACATCAAACTCATAGAAGTATAACAATCCTTTGCTAAGTATAAAGCAATAAGCAACATTACAATGTCAACTTAACAAATGTGACAGATAGCCATGATCATCTATATAAACAAAGAGGACAAACATGCCCTAATCAATAGATGGAGTGTCCCCCCTCAAAGCAGATTCTGTAAGAGATTTTGACACACAATGGAATGTGGATTAGATAAAAGCACATAATCAAACCGCAGCTAAGCTTACCAACCATCCGTTCAACACCACTGCATTTGACCTAAGAAGAATCTGTGAACAAACCAAGGTCAAGACCTGCTATATTTCAAAAAGGATGTCATATCAAAGAAAGAGATTCACGGTCATCAGCTTTATAAGCCAAGAAGACTTAGAAGCTGCCACATCTCAAGAATTCCAACTCAGAGACTTCAACTGCACCTGGCAACTAATTGAAGCCAAACTATGCACAATCTGCAATAGCTCAGATCAGCTACTCAACAACTGCCCTATCAAAGAAAGAAGAATACAATGGAGGGAATACAATAAAGAACAAGCAAACAAATTTGGCAAACTATACAACAAGTTCAAACCAGTATGTACTACTCCAATCAAAAACCAAACCAGTTTTCTACAGTACTATCACATCAAGTCAGGATCCTATGCAGCAGCAACCAAATCTGGACAACATCAATCAAGCTAGATAGAAAAGAACACCTCAACACTATAATCTTTCTAAAAGAAATCAAACAAGAAATCAAAGAGATTAAAGAAAATATTATCAACCTGGATGAAATAATGTACAATCTAGAGATTCCAGAAGACAACTTCACAGATACTATGATAACTGAGAATGATGAAGAAGATTCCTCCAACCGAAATAAAACATCTAGTATATAACCAAACAAAAAGAAGCACTTCAATATCTGAGCTCAATAACAACAGATCCACGAGTCCATAGGTAAAATGAACCAAAATATGCACAAGGCACTAAATGCAATATCAAACCTGATCCTTAGCACAGCCTCCTTCTCCCCTAGAAACTATCAATGAGTAACACACCAGAATCTCTTTCACCAGAAAATTCATCATATAATAGTTATATCACACAAACAGAAAAAACACTCAGAGATATACAAATATAAACTTCTATAGATTCCACCATCCCCTCGAATGACTATATATCAGAAGACAACACTAGCAATACCAACTCAACAACACACACTGATTCAGACACTCAACACCCAATTTAGCAAACCACAACAATCAATATTCAAGGCCTAACAAATAATTTCAAAAGAAAAATCTGGTTCAACTGGTACATTACAAAAGGCTGGGATATTATAGTAACAACTGAGACAAATGGCACACATCAACAATCTAAACATTGGAAATATTCACTTTACAACATAATTTGGTTATACACTAATGAACAGACACTTGGACAAGGACTTAACCTGATGATCAAAAAAGATATAGCAGATTGCATTTACAAATATGATGCATAGAAGAAAAGACTTATCTACGCAAACCTTGCCTTCTCAAAAAAACAAAAACTCAGAATCATAGGCATTTATTTTCATGTAAACAAAAGAGATAAAGGATGGCAAGACACTCTCAACAAACTGAAGCAATAGATAAGAGAAGCTCTTCAAAAAAACTGGCACTTTTTCATATTAGGGGATCTCAACAAAGTCCCCAACCCAGCATAAGATAAAAATAGTATAGATAAACAAACAACATCCAATAAACCAACAGGTCCTCAAATAGAAATTCTCTTAGACTACAGTTTGAAGGACAAATATAGACTATACAACCCAAATAAAAGAGAATTTACCTGGCACTGAAAGGACAGCAGCAATATAATCGATCAAATCTGGATGAAAATACTTTCCTCATGGCAAAGTAGGAAAGCCTATATCGGAGAAGTCTTAGACCCCTGATTTTTAGTGATTACAAACCCACCATAACTGAGATAGAGACATGACAACTAAACTCTTGCAGGAGATCTCCTATCACAAACTGAATCATAGATATAATTGACAGTTGGCTAATAGTGAACAATGGAAAAAATTCTTCTCAGAAGTTGATAGAGCCTTTGATACCCAAAGCACAAAGCCAAAATTGATAAATAGACATGGAACTACATATGCAATTATATCCTAAGAGCAGCCAAGCTCCACATTTCAAAGAGAAAACAACATAGGAAAAAAAGTTTAATTAATGAGAAAGATATAATCAAAGATCCCTTAACACAGATGCAACTCTTTCACAACAAACTAAAAGCTAGCCAGAAAATCAATAAACCTCCACCCATCCTATCAAAACAGCTTTAGAAAAAGTTTTCAGATGTAGAACAACACCTTACAGAACTAAAGACAGAGCATACCAATAATTTTCTGCAATACTGGCTAGACTATATGCAGAAAATTATATGAGGTCATAAAGTCATTGCCCAAGCAATCACCCATAAAAAACAAGTTCTAGCAATCAAATACAGAACAATAATAAGACAAGAATACCTAGCAACAAATAAAAAAGCAATTATCAACAGCATTATAAAAAAACCTAGGAGAACTATCATCTTGAATAAGATCATTATAGAAGGCAAAGAAGTGTCAATTATAACAAACCCAACAGAAATCAAAAACAGGATTAGACAACACTTCCAGGATTGGACACTAGCCAGGAAAATCAAACCAATCTCTAACGTTCTCTACTAGGCAGCAGAATACGAACCAAAAAAGAACATCAACTCCCATTGGTACCAGTCAGCCCTAACTGAAATATCCACCAGTGAAATCCAAAAAGAAATATAAGACAGAAGTGCAAAATTAACTCCCAGGAGAAATCAAATTCCCTATATAGCCTATAAAAAACTTGGAGCCAAAGCAATAGAAGAAATCTGTTCTCTCTTCAATAGAATTATTAGAGAAGGGGACATCCTAAAAAACTGAAGCAAAGAGGCAATCTACCCAATACTCAAACCAAAGGACTGGCAAAACAATCAAGACATTACAAGACCGATTGTACTATTGGATGCAGGAAGGAAGATTTTTACAAAAATCATCACAGACAGATTAACACAATGCATAGGAGATCACAAGATCCTATCAGAACTAAATTGGACAACACTTCCTGGCTGCAGTATACAAGAACCAATCCATATAATAAATAACATCATTGAACATGCAAAAGATATGAACAGATAAGCCTGGATCTTCAGCCAAGACATGTCAAAAGCATATGACTTAGTTAATCTGGAAATGTTAACTTTAGCTCTCAAATGCATCAAGATCCCCCCTTAGCTTATCAACATTCTCCTGAATTTACTCAAACACAGATAAAGCATAGTGTTGACATGCCATGGTTCCACAGCAGAATATAATGTTGAGAATGGTATTGACCAAGAGAACACAATATCTCCACTTTTCTGGTGCATTTTTTATAATCCACTCATAACCAAAATAGATCAAAACTTTTCAGGATATACAATCTCCACAAAGATATGTGAAAATCTACAAGAAGGTTGGTTAGCAAAAAAAATAAATATTGCAGTCAGTGCTTATATGGATGATAGTACCTGGATCACAGACAATGTTGAAGAAATAAAAAAGATCATCAAAAAAGTCAAGAAATTTTATCACATTAATGACATTAAAATCAATTCACAAAAATCACAACTTATCATCATCAATGGAAAAGAAAAAGACTTTGAGCAAGGAATAGTAATCAACAATCAAATCATCCAGGGCTGCCTCAAAGAAATATCAGTTAGAATCCTAAAAGTGTGGAATAACAGTTCAGGAAAGAAAGACTACTAAAGAAACTTAATCCAACAGAAATTCAGAAAGATCAAAGCACTCATAGGAATGAAAAACCTCACAGATAAACAGATGCAATATATTATAAATCACGTCCTAATTTCTAGTGTCAAATACCTATGCAATGATATGATCCTATCAGAAAAATCATGCAATTTTCTCATGAGCAACATCACTTCAATCTTCAAACACAAACTAGGCTTGATCAAAATGACTACTAACAATATTTATATAACAAATATGAGTACAACATAATACACCTCTGGGACAAACAACTATTATTACATACTACAAATTGGACTAATAAAATCAATGGAACTAATAGAACAGGAGCAATCACAAGAATAAGACTTCAAACTCTACAAAATAAATTCTGGTCAACACACCCCATCATAAACAAAATAGAAAGCCCCTTGAAAAAGCTAGGCAATAACCTTATACATAATATTATATGGCTCCTGAGAAGACATGGCTTCATAGCATACCTGCCACAAGAGACTTATAGCTTGACCTTAATAAAAGAAATTGATACCCCAGTCGAGGATATAATGAGCAAGGCCTTCTTCACCAAACATCAGAAAAACCTAAAGAAACACAATATCCTCTTTACAGAACAACTCCTTAATGCAAATAGAACCAAAACGCTAGAATGGTGTCAAGTTATTTGAATTAAAAAAAATCTATTTCAGGCCCAACTCCTGGTTGGTTCACTACTATCCAAAATAAACTCAAAGAAACACTAGAAACCAAAGACTAATGTGACTCCAATACAATCAAAAATGTCTTTACACAAAGTATACCCACTACTAATCTCTCCGCAACTGATCTCACTGGATCTATACAATAAAAAAAGGCATCCCAACCATTGGTAAAAAATAACAAAAAATAGACCAAAACATCACTAAATATAGACACTATACACAAAATCCAAAAAGCTTACCACTGGAGGCATGTGAAGGATGCATAATTAATATCTTGGAGGACCAAATAGTAGAATGCAGCTTCATGGCTACCAAACAACAATTTATTTCAATACTAGTCCATAAAAGCAAGACTTCAACAAGGAAAATCCATTACACAAAAAGAGAAACAACCTGGCAAAACAGGGTTTCCCCCAACTCTCTATTCATCACACTTTCTGAACATATATATGCCCCTCCAACTCAATAGGAAGCAGATATTGAAATCCACCCTCTAAAAGCACACATTCATATCCCAAGCAGTTGAACAAATTGATCAAAAGCTCCCCAGAAAGTCTAGAAACATTAGCAACAATTAGAGAAAAGCTAGAAAATTATGCCATCTTTGAGATATTCACAGATAGCTCTTTAAACAATTTCAATGAAAAATACTACATGGACCTGGGTTGGATTATTATCACCTCAAACTCAAAAAAGCACACTTTCCAAGAACAAGTAACTACACACCCATTATTAATCAGAGCAGAAATTGCAGTGATCCTCATAACACTTAGTGTACTACCTGAACACAGTTTAATAACTTTATTCACAGACAGCCAGGTAGCAATTAATGGTATCCTCAAGATCCAAAAGAAAGATTCAAGGAAAATTATAAAAACGCAAAAAAATTCAAACCTCCTGCTTCAAATAACAGGTCTATACAAACAGAACCAAATAAAACTATTCCTATGTAAAATAAAGAGACACTCAGGAATTGAACACAACAAACAAGCAGACTGCCTGGCACAAATTGATAGATAAAAAGGAATGAGACCGGGTAAGAAAGTGATCAAGATTCTAAGAACACAACATGGTCCCTTAGATATAGTTCCTTAATAAAACAACATTCCTACAGAAATCCCCATAAAAATGATTACAAAAAAGCTCACTAAAACAATTCACTTAACTAAATAGAGACTTCTCAATTGAACAAGATGCAACTACAGTAAAAGAATAATAAAAAAAATACACTGGCAAACAACCACTACCATATTACAACCAACCGAAATAAGCAACCATCACACTAACTAGGAAGACCAAAAACTCAGAAAATTATGTCTCAGCATTTGGAATGATGAATTGCCAACCAAAAGCAAATTATATGCTAGAATTTCCTTTTTATACAAAGACAACAAATGTTCCAAATGCCATGAACCAGAGACTAATACACATCCGTTTATTGGCAATCAACCCAGATTCAAAACTGAAGAGTTCCTAATCAATACTATAACCATCCACGTTAGAAGCTATATAACAAAAGAAGAAGGGAAGAAGTTTGAAAGTAAATTCATAAGCAAAATGAACTGGTGATACAAAGAGTACTTAATAGCAAGTATCAGAGGTGCCTTCTTCAAAGAACTAGTCTCTCATATCCAAACTATCATTCCAAATAGACTGAACAGAAAGACCTGCCTTACTCAAATATGTACTGATACAATTGATTTCCTATACAAAATATAGACAGAAAGATGTGAAACATTCCAAAAGTAGAAGGCCACCATGAGTATCACAAGAAAAAAAGAAAAACAAGCAAAATATGAATCCAAAAAGAAAGATCCATCATTCAGCTTAAGAAAAAGACATATAAAAGATCAATATATCAGTCTGGTCAATAACTTTATAGACCAGTGGCTCACAAATATTATAGACAACTTCTTTATCTTTGAAATTTATTTTAGCACTAGCCTAGTCTTGGCAGGTTAGCCCCCTTATTAGGGGTGGCAACAAGCCACAAGGTGAGTACCTCTATAAAAAAGATCTCTATTGAGTTTTATTTGGTAGAAAACAAGTAGTACGTCTAAAGTAGCCTTGCTATGTAATTTTGCTGCAAATATACAAATAAAGCAAGGCTGAGCCAGCATTTAAAAAAAAAAAACAATAAATAAAAAGGAAAAAAGAAAAAATAGTAATTTTAAATAGAAAACACAAATCAATTAAATATAATCCCTCTAATATTGTTTTCACTCTTTCCTGATTACTTGAGACATAGCAATCTCAGTAATAGAAAAATCGCTGCCAACATTAGAAACATCAAAGTTTCACAACTTGAACAACAGAGAATAGAAAGAAATCAACATGCAGAAAGAAGGAGCAAAGAGACTGCCTTCCTTCATAACCAACCATATATCAAGAAGCTAAACACCATCCAGACAAAAACGCCAGCAACCTTGGCAACGGAACCCAACCAAGAAAGTGAGAAAACAAATATCTACAAGAACTCAACAGTTGCAACGTCAGACACAGCCAGTATGAATATAGAGACAGAACTACCCCATAAAGGACAGATGTAAAGTGAACAGATGGAAAATGTTGAAAATGGAACAAGAGACTCATTAGCAAATCACATGCCTCTGGCAAGATGAGATGCAGACAAAGGAGGCTCGCAGGAGAGGGAGAGCGACCCTACAACAGATGACAACAATGAACAGGTGAACAAACAAGCCTCCAGAGAGAGGGAAAAAGAACTTTGGACACCTATAGTTCGCAAGAGCAACACAGCATGTTCCAACAACAAGTCAAGACTAAGGACACCAGTCAACCCAGAGATCAGATATGGAAAAGAATGTTTCAAAGTAGGCATCGATGCTAACGTCACTCTAGAATTGAACAATAATACAAAATTTTCTACCTTACCAAAGCCATCAACTCTCCTCCAGAGCTCATTGCCATCTGCAGTAAACACAGTAAAGAGAGAACATGAATCGTTGCAATTTTTGGAGATCAATAAGCAGCAGATAACGCAACAAGAATGGAATTACCCAATTTAGGTGACAATAAGCTCATACATATGCAGATCAGTAAACAATTAATTGAAAAAAACAAATTCATAGTGGTCTGGGCATATCCCTGAACACAAAACTTCTGGAAGTGAGACAGCACTTCACCAAATTTGGCAATATAATGGGAATCAGTATGAAAACTCAAAATTTGTGACAGTGTGCCATAATCAGCTTCGAAGAAGCAGCAGTCAAAGAATTACTGGTCAAGCAATGCAATACCCTCATCAAAGGGGATGTGGTCAGAATAAATGACACTAGCTGGTCCATCAACCAGATACGAGAAAAACACAGTATAGTGGCCAAACTGGTCAACTTACCATCATGTACCATGGTATGAGACCTCAAACAAGCCCTAGATGAGATGAATGCATGCACATACTACATACCACATACATGCTCAATATGATACTAACCAAAGAAGTTTGCAGTAGTAAGCTTCAAAACAAAAGAAGATCTACTTGCAGCAAAAAACTAAACCTATATCCTCAGTGAAACAGAGATATCCTTGGTATTCATCAATATACCATTATGTTCAATTTATGATGCAACAACTCATCTCATCAAAGAATGTCCAATCAAGGAACGTAGGAAACAATGGCAAGATTTCAATCACATTCAGACAGAAAAATACAGACAAATCTATAGTAAGTTTAAGCTTGTGAAGATGGGTGGCCTTAGGACATCCACAACATCAAGCAATAAGGGAAGTGCCAAACCAGCATCATACGCAGCAGTGGTACAAGCCAACATAAAATGACAGGACCAGATAATGTAACAATAAAACAAACAGAAGCTTCTCAGAGTCAGCAAAAACACATACAGCAACCACAAGGCATCAAAGAAGTTATTGAGCTGCTAAGGATGATACAAAGTAAAGTCGCAAACCTCAAGGAGAAAGTAACAAATATTGACGAGAAGGTCACAAACATTGAAGCATATAATCAAAAATATTATGACAAAATAGAACAATTTTCGGACAATAAAGACAAGGAAGAGAAGGAAACACCAAGAAGCTCAAATAATCCCAAAACCTCACTTTTAACACAAGATACAACAGATATTCATGAAAGACAACAACAAATTAACAAAACTATAAAAGATATGCAGGTCAACATGCAAAGAGTATTAGAAGCCATAGGAGCTTTAATAGGTGATCAACACCAACACCAATTCTAATCATTATGGATGACACGTCAAAAAGTAAAACACTAAGGAACATAAATAAAAAAAAAAACACAAACTCTTAGACAACCAACCAATCAAGCAGAAACAGGAATTACACTAAAAATCACAACTTCCAACATGAGAGGACTCAATAAAGAAGCAATTAGGATAGCTTGGACAGAGCTATGGCAAAGAGAAAACTGGGACATCGTGATAAGTACAAAAATGAATGGAAGCAATCACACAACCAAGCACTGGAAGACTAATAAGTACAAATGCCACTAAACCAGTATAAATCAAAAACAAGGAGTGGAAGTAGGCATGGCCCTCAAATATCAGCTGGCAAAAAGAATTGTTAGAAAAGAAACAATCGTAGAAAGAGCCGTTATGCTCAATGTGACCTTCCCCCACAAGAAGTATCTGAAAATAATAGATATATATTCTTCAGCAAAGGCTTCAGAGAGATTCAACTTCAAAAAGCTAATAATAAGATGGCTCAAAATGAGTTACAAACCCAACTGGGAAGTTATACTTGCAGGTGACTTAAATAACACAGACATGCCCTGCATAGACAGATTCTTGAACAAGCATTATCATTTTGAGAACAGGATATCATCGAACAGCATCCTCATTAAGGACATGAAAAATCACACATTCATTGATATCTTTTGTATAGCCAATTCACATAGGAAACAGATTCAATTATAGCAAACAGAATTGACCAGATTTGGATAATGCAGAATGGGCAACTGAAACTGCTAACAACAGATATCAAGAATGAATACAAACAGCTTTACAAGAGTGATCATGACATTGCAGCTGCCAGAATGCACCTGGCTTTCTCACTCCTGAGAAAGAAAAGAAATATATAGAAAAAGCCCAACACAATATATAATTAGGTGAACATAGAACTGGCAAGATAAGAGAAGTGGACAAAACAGATAGAGGAAGAAATAGCCTATACCAATAGCAGGACCTGTCCAGATGTAAACACAAATGAAATATGGTATATCCTAGAGAATCAATTTTAAGAGTGACTAGTGTATATATTAAAAGGTTCAAGAAAGCACAAATCCACCCAGAAAACAAACAAGACAAATGTAATAGGATAACCTTGACAGTGGCAATTGGATTATATCAGCTCAAAAAGCTGTTAACAGAAGGTGAACTGGGAAAAATTGGAGAAGAAGGCCTAGCAAAAATTCAATATCTAGCAGCGAAGAATAGAATAAAACTCCTCGAAGAACTCATTATCCCAGAGGATTTTAAGACCATGAGAGTCTTAGTAGTGAAAGAAATCAAAAACATTAAAAACACTTTGCATAAATATCTAAGTGTTGCAAAGAGCAAAAAAATCCAAGAGGCTATTAACAACTGCCTGACTTGGTTTACATTGAACAAAAAAAGAATAATAGATAGCTTCCTAGAAAAGGAAAAAAGGAAAATTAAACTCAACAAGCTAAGCTTGAACAGCGAGAAGCTAGATATAGTATTGAATGAGACCAAGATAAAATCAAAAATAAGAGAACACTTCAAAAACTGGACCAAATGGCCTTATCCATGGGAAATCCCACAGAAATGGAAAGAAGAATATAAATCCCTCCAACATGTAGACAAAAAATAATACATAGAAACAATGATGAACTTTTCTACACAAGAGATAAAAGACACTATTGCCAAGGCAAGTAAAATCTCAGCCCCGAGCCCTTCACAAATTCCATACATAGCTTTGCAGCACCTGGGTTCTAAAACAATCAGGAGTGTTCAAAATATCTTCAATACAACCCTACACTTTGGCATTATGCTGCAATAATGGAAAGAAGAAACTATTTACCTGATTCCAAAGATATACGACTGGGATAATGACCTAACAAAGGTCAGACCCATCATACTTCTAGAGTCAATCAAGAAAATATTTACAAAAGCACTAGTGAACAGGCTGTCTAATATATTTACCAGACATGAGATATTGTTAAAATATAACTAAATAGCTCTGCCAAGAATAATCATATTAGAACCTATCTTTGAAATAAATACAATCATTGAAAATGCAAGAGAAAACAGCAAGGAATTGTGGATCTTTTTCCAAGACATGAACAAAGCATACACAATATGGACTTAACCACCTTGGTACAGGCAATAAGAAGGATTAAGTTACTGGACAAACTAATAAACCTTATAATGGAAGGCTTTAAGAATAGAAAAAATACAGTTATTACAGAAGTAGGAACTACAGACCCATATGATATAAGAAATGGAATCGACCAAGGAGATATAATGTCACTACTCCTATGGCACATTTACTATGACCCATTAATAAGCAGAATCAGTAAAATACAAGGATACAGAAGCATCACAAAAACATATGACAGGTTACAGCTTAACATTACGAAGTACTATGAAGATATCCATTATAGTATATATGGACGATACAGCATGGATAGCTGGGAACTGAATACAACTAGAAATCATCTTAAAGCTAACCAGCTTTTTCTATAACCTCGCTTAAGTCAAAATCAATCCAGAGAAGTTAGAGCTCCTTATAATCAATAATAGAAGAGAGGCTGAAATAAACTTTGAGTAAAACATGATCAGAGCTACCTAGGGAGCAGTTAGATACCTGGGAGTGTGATTCGACTGGAATGGGAAAAGAAACATCAAACAAATTTGGTCAGCCAGATAACGTCAAACCTCGCTAGCTGCCTACTCTGGAAAAGAGTAACAGACAAACAAGCACAATACCTACTCAACTATGTAATCATGCTAAAGATAGAATACCTGATACAAGACATATACCTCTCTGAGTCTAAAATCGATAACATCAACAGAAAGCTCAAAAGAATCTTTAAACATAAGGCAGGCTTTGCAATGTCAGCCCTGAACTGCATCTTTCATAGTGATCTGAGATATAGCATCTTCAATCTCAAGGTACGCATACTTCAGAGGCATATTATACTAATTGAAATATTGTATTCAGTAACTAACCACACAGGACAATTATGTAGAAAAAGGATAATAGACCTCCAATGGGTAGCATGATCAGACACAAGCATTCTGGAGAAATGTCTAAAGATATCTTCAATGGGTACCAACTTTGTGCAAGACATACTCATCAACGCATAGAAGTAAAGTTTCTCTCTCAGAAAGGTGAAGCATATACACAAGGCATTAAAGTTTTGATTGACATCACTAGAAACATTCATAGATCCACACTGGTTTGAGAAACACAGGAACAAACTTAGAATAAACAATCTAAGGTGGGCAGAGCAATTCACCAACTATAGCAAGATCAAAACTATCAGCTGGACACAAGTATACCAGATTATTAGACGAAGAGTGCAAGGAAGACAACCATATTACTATGAAGACATTATTAACAAGCTTACCACAAGAACCACATATCCAAATTATATAGCAAAGATAACCAATCTCCATCCTGGCACGAACCCCTTTTATAGTACAACCTGGGTGGATAAGATGAGTAGCCGATACCTGAAAAAAAACAAGCTCATATGGATAGCAACTTTGAAAAAGACAGTAAAGGAAAATTTGCTGCTAGAGAAAATTAAAAAGAAAGATACAAATATGATTATGGCAAGACACTATATTACTGACACCCTGGTGCCGCACTTAAAGACATGCCCGAGGTGTGAAAACAACACAAGTATAGAAGGAGGTACCTGTATAATAAACATCATAAGCAAAGACATAATAGCAATCACCAGGAGCAGCAAACAAGTCACATCAGACAAAAAGATATGCAAAGTAACCAGTTTGCTGTCATTTCCAAACAGTATCAACGCAAGGCTCACCTAATGCAAGAATAATTCCATGACTGAATTGGAAGATGTCTGCATTCTGGCTCCTACTCACACAGATAAATACAGCCAATGGATCAAGGACAGACTAGTCTAAACAAGCTCAAACACCTACAATGAAGCATGGAAGAATAGAAAAAGGTCAGAATTACAACAAACGCAAGCTGTTATAGAAACTTTCACACTCTGTATTCCACACAACTAACATCCTGATAGGGGATGAAACAGAGATAACAGCACTCAAAATCCTCCAAAAAACAATATCAAACGAGGTAGAGTTAAATGTGGGCACACTTGCACTGGCCTCTCTGCCAACAAAAATGGAGGTAACAATCTGCACAGATAGTCAAATAATTACAACAGCCTTGACAGTAATGAAAAACAGAAGTAAAATAGCACATTTGGTAAAGCATACAAAAAATCTGGTCTGCTCTAGAAATCTCAAACTCCAAGTTAAAAAAATTTAAAGAAACGAGACACACATACATAGCAAGATATATTTAGAAGTCAAATAAGCAAGGCTCAAATGGTAAATGACCAAGCTTGACATTACCTCTAGTAATAGAAATGAGCTTGAACTTTTATATAAAAACCAGGCGACCAACTACAATAGCAAGAAAATAGTTCAAAACTATTTTCAGAATAAACAGCTTATGAAATAGTACTATTTGAAAAAAAATTATGACATTGACTAATATTATAATGCAATAGATTGGGAAGCAACAGTAGATTTCCTGAGATCAAAAAAAATTATAGCAAGAGTCATGAGCATTGAGGATCACCAACAAGGAACCTTCAAGTTAAAATCTTGAAATCAAGAATTGTTGACCATGTTAAAACTATATGAATGAAAGGCTGACATATACAAATTGAAACAGTGCGTCAAGTGTAAGGCAGCAGTAAAAGACCTAATGCACATGTATATATGCAGTAAAAATTATTTCGAGTTTGGCAGCCACATGATAGAGACAATCACATGCTTTCTATAGAGTAAGGAGAAACGAAGCAAGTACTGGGTACAAGAATGAGCCATGAGAGACAAAGAGGAAAGAATAAAGCACTAGACCCAGATAATAGTCAGAAGCTTAGTCCTACATGATATAGCAAAAATAATATGCAACTGGACAAGGATCTTTAAGAATAAAACCAAATCAACCCTTGTGGAATGCTTTGATGAACTTCAAGAAATCGGAAGAGCCACCTAGAAACAGAGATGTAAAGCTATAAACAAGTAGGAAATATTCCAGGAGATAACTAAAACAAACAAGAGAACAAAGGGCAAGTGGAGTTAAAATATATCAAGGGAATGCATTTGAAGACAAAGGTATACAATCAATTCAGATTAGAAAAAACAGAAAACCTTCAATTTCCTTTTCAACTTGAAAAACAAGGAAAACAGCACTAACTCAATCTAGGCAAGTTAGTTCTCTGAAAGGGGGACAACAGGTCATGAAGGTCTACAAGAAATCTGAACCAGAAAGTATCTTTTTCTAAAAATCCTAACATATGTGCTAGTATAGTTTATGAAATTTAGTTAACTTTGAAATAGATAATATAATGTAATATCAAATAATAAAGACCAATTGGAGGCTGAGCCAGCTTATAAAAAAAAATAATAATCCCTTTAATATATGTCAACATACTGTATTAATCTCTATAATAACAAATAATATATGAATAACAACCACTTACAATATTCAGAGCCTAGTTAACAGATATAAAAAAAAATCATAATTTAAATAATGTACTATAATAAAATAAATATAATAGTTACAATGAAAAACAATGAATTTATCATCAATTCAAATACTGGAAGCACTTATTATACTATATAATATAGTCTTATAATAATAAACAAATAATTGGACAAAGATTAAACTTGATGCTCAAAAAAGAAATAGCTAACTATGTATATTATCACAACTTATAGTAAGAAAAAGTCATTCATGCTAACTTAGCCTTTTCAAAAAAACAAAAACTTGAAATTATAGATATATATTTTCATATAGATTATAAAAACAAAAGATAATAAGAAATCCTAAACAAATTAAAACAATGAATCAAAGAAGTAATATAAAAGAATTGATAATATCAATAGTACTCTTTTCATTGATCCTCTGACCATACACAAAAAAGATGTTTGCAAGAAGTTTCTATACTTCTTTGCTAATAAAGTCTTAATACTTTCATTAAAATAACTTGAAGTATGACTTCAAGAGTCACTTCTATTTTTTTTCTTTTATTTATAAACCTTTTCACTCTAAAACTTGACTTCAAGTGACCAAAAAAAATCAATTAACACCTTTGATACCAATGATAAGAAAGTTCTCAAAGGAAGAAAAACTAACTATGAAGTATCTAAATGCCTATTTAATCTTTGAAACGAGAGGTATATAGAGGTTTTTAATGATAGAAAGGCTTATGTTTCCTCTTCCAGTTACTTGTGGGCCTCTTAGAGCTATTGTTTTCATGATTTTCTGAAGAATTTTGCTTACTTCAATTTGATCCTAAATTTATGATAATACAAATTCTCACCAAAGATGATTGGCTAATATGAAACACATTAGTTTTTGGAATATAAACAAACTCCTATTGATCACATTTATGTGTTTTGATAATATCATTGGTGATTGAAAATAAGGTTCTAAAAACAGTTGTCCTTAAAAAGCTCAAATCCCTCAATAAAAACTTCTATGATATCAAAAGACCAAATAATGGGTAATGTGGATTGTAAACTTCTATTTTTTACCTAAATTCCTCAAATGGTGACAAAGCTTTAATGAAAAAAAGCTGAGGTCTAAATACTTTCCTTGAGATATTCCAATTTAAATGAAAAACTAGTTGGATTGTCTCGTTCGATGCCACAGATGGTGAAAAAAAAAATTTCTTCTGAGATTCAAGTGAAACAAAAAGACTATCTTAATAAGGCAGGTCCCTTTTGAGAAGAGATTATTTTTATTTTTGGATTTTTTTGGTAGACCTTGAATTGTTTTCTTTCTATAATTATTTTTCCCCTTTTCCTTTTTTAACTTAGCAATTCATTGGTTTTCTGGCAATCAATAATAACAAACTATTGACAATGATTCTAATAGATAGAGATTATTATTATTATATTAGGAAATTAAAATATTGTTCTCAAAATCTGACTTAGAGTACTTTTGTATGAAGATGAGTTAGTCACTTTGTGAAAGTTTGTAAAATACTGTAAATTCATTTCAATTTTTTAATAAGGATATACCATTGTAGTATAATTGTGAGTTAAAAAAAAAAATAATAATAACTGCAATAATTACCACTTAATGAATATACTTTTCATAATATGTCTTCCAATTTTTTCTTATGAGGCCTTCGAAGAACTCTAAATGTTCTTGCTGAAAATATTCCTCTATATTCTGATGAAAATCTTTGAAATTCATGTATATTTTTCAAAAAAGATTTCTTTTGCAATATTCTTGACTGCATGTTATTATAGAATTTAAAATGTTATTGAAGTTCTTCAAAGATTAAAAATTAAACCTTACCTCAATAAAATCCTGTTTGGTAATTAAATGTTGACTCATGTAAATTTTGTTTTCTAAGTAAATAATCTTATCCTTAACAGCTTTTTGATATTAATAACTGATCAATTTTTTATAAAGACTTTCATGAGACTTCCAAAACCTCTCAATTACTATATTAGAAACTAAATATACAAATTAATATTTATTTAAATAGACCTGTGAATCAATAGCGCAGTGGGTGTGCTTCCAGGTCACTATTCGCAAGTTACTGGTTCAATCCCACTTCAAAACAGTATTTGCATTATAGGTTACATAGTACAAGAATGTATGCTAATCAGCCACATGCATACTTAGACATAAAAATAATTTATAGAAACCCACCGTCTAACCACAATATCATAAATCAGGTCACACAGATTCTGATTAGTTTTAGTACTAGGAAACAAGCCATGACATCCTATCACTTGGAATATGCACTGACACCAAGAACACCAAGAAAGACAATAATAAAACTCAGAAACCTATTGGCCTCATATGGAATATACCTCTTCTTAAAAACTTCAATCTCATGAGAGGTCTGGGAGACTTTGGTCGTACGTACCAGCTGCAAAAAAGTAAAAGACTGGACACATACTGGGAGATCTTTGATCGCTATCACCAATGGTTACCAGAGATTAGACTTTGTGGATTGTTAATGAGGAATGATGAAGTTGAATAGTCATGATGGAGGATTATAGGGGTAGACTCTGGGAGAAGAAATTCAGAAACAATCACCAAGATAATCAATCCAATGGGAGAAGCAATCCATTATGAAGTAACCAAGAGATACCTCTGGAAAGTTCATATTTGAAGAGTGGTTAAAAATGGTCATTGAAAGATTACGGTCGTCAATCTGGCTCACCAATAGCCATCGGGAGACTTGATGGGACCACATGGTAACTGAAAAACATCAATGGACAATTAACTTTCTGAGGA